>VDFB02263034.1:0-19188 GCA_007258455.2 Sequoia sempervirens
AATCAAATCCACTTTATTAATTAACCTTAGTCCAAAATTCCTCTAGCTAATAGATTAAATAACACATTAATTGAATAGGCTAGTTAATCAACCTCACATTTTCCTCTAGTTTAAAATTCAAACTCATGCCACTAAAAGCCAAAACCCCTTGTCCTCTAATCTCCACCATCCATTTTAATCCAAGGAGCAATCTCAACCCTCCTCCACCTTCACACGTCCTTTCAAGCCACTTGTCTCCACTCCTTCCTTGCACATGTGTAAGCATGCAACATTGAGAAATCTCGACCCTCCATTCCAAATTGAATCACTTACCTCCACTTGCATCCTCCATCTCTTCACACTTGCTCGCATCTCATTTTATCCTACATTTTAAGAAAATCTCATCCCTTCATCAAGCATATCTTATATCCTCTTGCCGCTTGTTAGAAAGCTAGGATGCACATCCATGCAAAGCAATCTTAGCACTTGATTTCATCTTTCAATCTCCACCTTCCACATCCAACTTAGAAAATCTATTTTAAGTAGGCTCATTGAAAGGGCATTATCCATCCTCATCCAAAGTAAGTCCATGCTGCCAAATTGGGTAATCCCAAGCAAAGAGCATCAACATTACATCACAATACATCCACTCAATCTTGGTGCCCATCTACAACATGAATGGAGGTATATGCATTTTTTATTTGTGTTTGCATTGTTGTTTAAGCTTCCATTCTTGCAAAAACTGAAAGTGTATTGTCTCATTTGGATTGTGAGTTTGTTTTGTGCTGTTTGCATCTAACTCCATTTCTTTTGGTCCAATTTTGACGTCCACATTTCTAACATGCCAATTGTAATGAGGCTAACAAAGAGAGCTGAAATGCCATATTGTAATGACACCTTGATGTTTTGCTCAAATGTGCTCACAGGTGACTGATCAATGACATTTATGGATTTTCCTTTTAGTGGGATCAAACCAAGTTTTTTCTATGGATTCCATCTCTAGTTCTATTTTGTGATCCCTTACAGGGCTTGTAACTAGGTTGCTGTCTTTTGTTTTACTTTTCAAAGGAAAAAAAAAAGCATTGTACATAAAATTTTAAAACTAATTAAAACCATTCTAATACCCATCCAGGTTTATCTATGGATTGAGATTCCATCTCTAGTTTTATGTTGTATTTCCTTATGGATCCTGTAAATGGGTTGCTATTTTTTAGGTACTTTTCCCAAAAAAAACAGTGCATTATCAGAAAGATTGTAAAACTGATTAAGAATCATCCCAAGACTTAATCTTTTACGATAGAAAGCAATGATATATTTAAATAGGATTGAATGCTACAAGGTTCCCTACATAAGCTGCATGGCTATAAAAAATATTTTACAGCACAGTAGCTTGCAACATATATAGCAGCAATTCTAAACTTAAAAGATAGCAAGCATAATGCAACCATTCAACACTAGATACCTAAGAGACATCATGAATAATAACATCAAATTCCATTATAAGAATTCAGATTTTGTCTAAAACTGGATGATGTGAAAAAAAGCCTATAAAAGTCATATGCAGTAAAACGGTATGGCTGGCTCTCATCTGAGGAGGTTACATTCAGATACAACTTACAAGAGCAGACAGAATATCTTCAACTGTTTCTTTCGAGAAGCACTTGTCAATTATATCCAACCTGTAAAGATCATAATGCATCACAGCATCAGACAGAGAACGTTCCATTACAACAATAAAGACATGACACAAACTTTTACCATTACATACCCAAGGCACAAGAAAGGAATGTTAATTCAGAATAATACATGGCAAGCTTTTCTCTTGGGGGTATTCCTACGATTCCAGACCTTAAAAATTAACCAACTTAGGTGTGCATTCCCATTCTTAAAATAACCGATCTATCTCCACATATTGTAGATTTGCAACTATAAAAGTAAAGATAGTTCTGAATACTAGAAAAAGATTTAAAATTTTGCCAACATCAATGAGACAAAGGTTCTTAGGAATGTAAGCCAGATTAATTCAATTAACCTTGAACCAGGAGTTCCAATATATGGTGGCATATACTCTAAGTTGCCGGTTCCGGTACGGGATCAGGCATGGGTACAGGATACGGGTACACCAGTACGGCGATTTTTTTTTCCTGAAATACGGTACGTTTGGGTACGGCTGTATATATATATATGCAAAAAAATTAAAAAAATACAGAATTGTAAATACATTTGATAGTATGATATGGTATACTTCATCAATCATCAGTCATCAATTCATCATTGAATCATTGATCAATGGTAATGATAAAGATAAATGCCAATTGATAGTTCAAAATTGCAATATTATGTCATATATCATATATGTCTAAGGTCACGATTCAAATGAAGATCATTACAATTACAAACTTACAATGATAATAGGGATCTGATGGTAAACCATCTAGTTATTACAATATTGGATTAATGTCAATGTTTATACTGAAATGAATATTTTATAAATCCACTAAATTGACAAGCAACATTTAGGAAGCTGAGAATGAAATAATACCTTTGAAATTAATTTGAAACCCAAGCTAAAACAGATCACAAACTGCTGCAACAAAAAAGGATGATCCTGATTGATATATGGCTCAAACTCAGTATAGGTATGGCTAATTTCAGTGATTCAAATTAACATTTTCTGCCTGGGAGTGTTTGGGAGCACCTTGGGAGCGCCCTGGAAGGACCCACAGAGAACCCGGGTCTGCCCAGGCGCTCCCAGGGCGCTCCCAGACGCTCCCCAGGCCGCTCCCATACCCAAACACTCCAGGAGCGGGCACGGGGTCCTTTTTTGAAGAACCCAGTAACATAGCATATACTGTTCAGGATGCTGAAGGCACTCATTTTCTTATACATATGCAGAAATTATATGTTTTAGTGTTAGGCTCATTTGAAAGTGGGGAAGTAATTGGATGCTTGTTACCGTAAATACTAAATCTTTGAATAGTTATGTGCTATTAATCAATCCTTTATTTACACATACCTGTTTACATCAAGCATTTGTGCCACAGTTTCTTCACAAATTTAATTAAAATAAGAAAGCTGACTATGTTAGTTATAAACTGTAGCATTTAGGCTATCACTAGCTGAGTTCAATAACAAGAGTGATGGCGCAATACAAAGATACATGAACAGTAAATCTTTGTTCTTGTACAGGCTTAGGAAGCAGAGGAATTATCGTGACGAGATACCACGCTTGCTTCCTTAAGATTCACAATTGCTATACTGGAAATGAATGAATAATCTGTCAATAATTAAAATTTCAGCTATTTAGATCATATGGCAGGAAAGAAAATAAGAATGGACTAAGAAACATTGGTTTAGATTAATAGCTATCAAGATTTTCCAATTCAAAATCTTGTTTTTTGATAACAAGTACTTCTGTTTTCATTACAATTCAACATTCTACTATAATTTTGAGAAGTCCTTGCACTTGCAGGTTAAGGCTAAACAATGACAATCTGCAGTGGCGCAAGTAACAACCATTATAAAAAAGTGTCCTAGAGCTTAGAATTTGGTATAGATTGTACTCTATTTTTCTGATATACAAGAAATGAAATGAATGATGTTAATTTTTCTTTTTTGATACGTAAGCAAGGATTTATATTATGTAAAAAGAAAGCTTACATGGATAGCCCTCTGGGCAAAGTTTACTGTACTGTCAAGACCCTACCAGAAACTGGCAAAATGACATTGCCAACCAACATTAACAACCAAAATAAACTGACAAAATGACCACACTTCTGTAGCATAGTTACCAAAACGTCCGCGCAGGGACACACATCATTCCTTGTCTAAACTGGGGACTGCCAGACCATAGCTATCACCCATACTAAATATTATATCAATTGAAACCTAAACACTGAAAACATACCAAAAAAGAGTGCATTACTCGACACAACCCTTAACCAGACCCCACACCAAACCTGTCCACCTCCACGAAGCCATTTGCACGCGCAAAAGCTCTAAAATTTGGAACCCATCGTCCATGTTGTGAAGGAGGAAGCTTTAGCACTCGCAGCAGATAGTCCAAACCAACCACCACCAATTCCCTGTGAGCGACCAATGCCAACCCTTTCAAATCCAACAGGAAGGGGTAGTATTTTATTACCTCTACAAGTACATAGAGCAATCTCATATCCTACGGCCTTGGAATGCCCATTCCAAGAGACGCCGCATACAATGTAGCCTCCAACCCCACCAGCAAGTCCACATAGAAGATCCTTTTTAACAACACCTCAACCTCTCTTTTTCCCATCCTTATTTCTAAAATTGATGCCAGGAACCATGAGGTTATGTCAGTGTCGACCCTATAAGACTCCTCATCCTCCAAAAAGCTCTTCCCCAATATCATCTTCACCTCAACCAGAATGAGAGTGTCATACTTCTTGAGAATTCTCTTGAGCCGTTGGTCCATAATCGATCCACAAAATGCCATCTGCCTACCAAAACTCAATAAATGAATCGGAGTTGTACACCCAATACTCATTAGAGTTTCCGAAGACATTCTAACCACAAATTTCGACTTCTCATCCATGGTTACCCAACAAAACTGAATGACCAATGCTAGACTTTCACTACAAAAATGCAAAACCAGTTGCAACGATATTGAAATGGCGACCCCAATAAGTTGCAATTAATGCATGATTCAGCATAGTCTTTTCCACCATTATGAAACTGGCATGTATTTACCATGCCATGCAAGGAGCCAACCCATCACCGTTGCCAAAACACCAATTTGCATGTGTACAGCAAATTATCGAATCCCAACGGAGGCTATGACAAGATTGCCCGAACTCCCAAATGCGAGCTTTGTAAAATGCCTAACATCTTCATCATTGCGCAGATACTACGAATAGATTTAACAACTGCCAATACAAGCCACGTCTTCATAACCATCCCCACACCGCCCAACCTAGTTGGCAGTCCCCATATAATTGCCAGCACCGAGGTGGCAGGCATGATGTACCAAGTAGGCTTGCCAAGTGTAACCAGTTGATATGGTAACATGTCCACTTACTATAGGAAACCCAACCTTTCCACAAAAAAATGTGTGGAAAGGCACCCTCCCATCCGCCCACAAGTGAATGATGTTAATTACATCAATGTGACTAAAAGAAATCTATGGGACCACATGGTTACAAATGGACAACACCATGTAGGCATTTCTAGCAACATCTATAAAACTGGAAGTGAACAATAGAAGAAAGAAACTTTAAGACCTTATTTACTTGTTTGAGAATGGTCCTACTACTATTAATTTTGATCATAAATTCCTCAACCTTTCCTATTCTCAGCTCATCAAATTGTTTCAACTTAGAAACAACCTCTAGTGTCAGTATAGTTGACACAATTGTCATCATAAGTCGAACGATCCATGACAAAGTGCCTTCCTGTTTCCACTACCCCTCTTGTATAAAATACACAAGATTCACACACAATTTGGTGTCAACTAGACCTCAATTGACATATGAGCATCTTCACCTTCCATTCAATTAGCCCCCATGTAACCTTTCTAGTGGAGTTCACAAGCTGGGTTGGATTTTGTGGGGTAGTATTGCCCTTTTCTTTCTACGATGCAAAGAGCACCGAGAATTGTATGTCTGAATCTAGTGATTCTCAACCCGAACCCTAAGCGAAATGCTGTTTTGAAGTTTGTATATTTTTATATTTTTGGTGGGTTTTGAGAAATGATAGAAAGCTGCGATTTTTCTTAATAAATGCTAAAAAATTCACTAAAAATCGAAGGGCAATGGAAATGCTTGGAAAATGCTCATAAGACTAGGGTGCATCAATTTATTATATTTCCAAAGCTTTTACAATGCAAAAGATTGAACAAATGTATATAAAATATGATTTTATTCAAAGAACCTGATTTCTCCTGCAGGCGCCAAAACAACAAGGAAGAATGTACGGCTGAAAGGATAAATGGATCTCCAACCTCTGGAAAACGTTGCAGAAGCTCTCAATAACCTAGGCGCCCAAGATCCCTCTGCCAGAGACTGAAAAGTGAAGGCGTATCTCCCTGAAATGAATAGTACGGCCTTGTTGGTACAACAGTACGGCCTGTACAGCAGCAGCAAGAAAATATAGTACGGCCTTTGGTATAAATGCCAAATCTCCGATGAATAAGCTTTGGAATAGTCGCCCCTGTTTGCTGATGAATAACTCTGAATATCCTTCCTGTAATCGATTCAATATGATCAACTGCAACTTCTGAATGAAGCTACCAAGTGGACAATCGAAGCTGGTATTGCCGCAGTCGGTATGCGATTAGAAGAAGTATCGTTGATTCTAAAAATCGGTCGCTTCTTTGAAACCCTAGAGTTTTGCAAACTCCGATGCTCAAAGCAAATACAGAACAAATTTGAATAATATCATAATGGTTGGTTGTCTTCAGCATGAGAATATCTCACCGGCTCCTCGCAGAATTTAGGCCAGGAATGCCTCCTTTAATAATCATTTAATTTAAATGATTAGGAGAATTTTCTCTTAAGACTTAGGAGAAATAATAATGATTAAATGACGCCTTATTAATGAATAATAATTATTCATTATATCAAATAACTCACTTTATTATAAAGTATAATAAATACTTTATAATACGCCCTTTTAATTAAATATTTAAATAATTAATGAAGTGACTTTAATATAAAGTCAAAAGTATTAATTATTCATTAAACCATTAAATACTCCATAAACATAGATGCGATTGCCATTGTAGTAGATCCTTTCTGGGCTAAATATTTGAACCAGTGCCTTTAAAATAGCGACTTAAGCTGTCCGGGCTTTCTAAAATGAAAGTCTCTAAAAACCACTCACAGAGAAGTTGCTGCTGAAGGCCCAGCACGGATCAGGCTGAAAGAAAGATGCTCTTGAGCGGCGGATAAGCGCCTCGAGATGATCCTCTACCACACTGCTTGTGAGCCCTCGAGGATGGGAGATGATGAGCTCACTCCTCGACAAACAATGCTCGACAGGGGACGTGCAGGTGGAGGTGAGTCACCGAAACTACGGATAGCGCCAGGAAGACCCTCTCTCATCACATTTGTAAATCTCGAGGAGGTCAAATGATAAAATTTAATCCTTACGAACTCGATGCTGCATAGAAATGGGGACATTACAATCCATCACTTGAAATTGTAGCATTCCCAAACCCAGTCTCAACTGCAAAAGAACTCCAATCCTAAGGGGTAGCCTTTTCCTATTCTCGACTCCATCCAAGGTGTTTCAGCAAAACAACCTCTAGTGTCAGTATAGTTGACACAATTGTCATCATAAGTCGAACGATCCATGACAAAGTGCCTTCCTGTTTCCACTACCCCTCTTGTATAAAATACACAAGATTCACACACAATTTGGTGTCAACTAGACCTCAATTGACATATGAGCATCTTCACCTTCCATTCAATTAGCCCCCATGTAACCTTTCTAGTGGAGTTCACAAGCTGGGTTGGATTTTGTGGGGTAGTATTGCCCTTTTCTTTTTGATGTAGGAGCATCCAGGGTGTAAGAGTAATCTTGCATCACCCAAAAATAATTTCTTTTATTTTAATTTTCAATAAAGGCTTATGTGGGCTAATGTTGTGTGGAAAATAAGTATTTTTAATTTCCAAACTATGTAATTTTCCCTATGTGGATTTGTAATTGTAATTTTGGAGGAAATTTACTCCGGTAAATATTTCAAAGGCATCCCAAGTGGAATATTCTTTCCTAGGCATCCATTTCTTGGTGGGGACCACTTTGTATACATGTTCTTGCATGTTGATTGCATGCTCTGGCATGTTTGGGTGCCAAGTTTGCATGTTGATGCATGTCCTTTCATGGAGCCGACGGAACCGTTGGAGAATAATGAAGCACACTGGATTGACCAAATTCAATTGGCCATGGTGTAGGTGCCCATGTGAAGGTCATGTGAGCATTTGATAATTTTTAATATTTTATAAAGTATCCTCAAAAGGGGTGTGGGTTTTCCAAGGTGGTATTGGTATGTTGTTTGGGGATACCACAGTGGTATTCTCATCCTCAACTCTCTATATATTGCATCCTTGTGTTGGTAAGAAGTTGGCTTGGAGGAGTTGAATTTTTGCATAACAAGATACTGCCGGATTTTCTAGAGGATTGTGACTCCAAATATTTATAGTTTATGTAACCAGCAAGCCCATTGTAATGTTGTAATCTCATTTGATTTTAAAGATAATATAAAATCTTGTTTCCATCTTGCATTTGCTTCTGCAATTTGTTGTTGTGGTTGTGAGTTTGAGATTTATAAGAGGATCATTTTCCAAATTTGTGGAGGAGGAGACTGAGGCATAGTTCTTGGAGAGGAGTTCAAAACTCTCCATGTTTTGTAGGTTTGAAGATTTTGTAGCAGCAAAAGATTTTGAGAATCAGAGATCTATTACAGCTGAGTTTTCCCATTGAAGGTTGCAGGTTATAGGAGCAAAAACTTGTGAAAGAAGATTGGTTGAAGGAGACCATTCTTGTGATTTATTTTTGCTGTCATAAATCAGTTCTATATCAGTTTTGAAATGTATTTGATCAGTCCTCATGGCTGCAAAACAATGTTATTTCAGATTTTCCTTGTTATTATGTAATTTCATGAGATTTCGATATGAGAAACTAAGACACTTCTTGCATATTTTTGGTGTCATTTCAAGCAATTACTGAGAGGCATGTGTGTTGTAGTGAATTTGTGAATGAAGGCTGATTTTCCCTTACATCACTTTCCAATGTTCTTTTGTAGCATCTACTCATTTTCAATAAAAGATGGTTTTGTTTTAAAACAATTCTGGACCTTCATAATGTTTTAGGCATACAATTTTGGACTTTGAAAATGTTTCTGTCATACAGTTGTGGACCTTATAATTATTATTTTGCATTTTCAGATCTTTGTATTTTCAAACAATTAGAAATTAAGACAATGATGTTGGAGCATTACATCTTTGGTTAGTATAGTTATTAGGCCTTAGATAATAAATAAATATAATGTTGTTGGTAATAAATGTCAAGTTAGTAAATAATTAAACAAAAAATAGTATGTGGTTAGTTGGTCAGATAAGTGCGTTGTACAGAAAAATGGCTTTAAAAACTCATACATTGAATTGTATTGATCATCTTTTGTAATCCTGAATATTAAATCTCTATTGTCATTTTGAGTGCTAAATGAAGTAAATAGGGTTTCCTATGCATTCACTATTTCAACATGCCGTCAGAGCGTGAAGAATGTCTGGACATGGATAAATGAATGAATATGCATTTATCAGAGCCTTGGCATCTACAAGAAGAAGAAGAATTCATTGTATCCTTGATTATTGCATAGTGTGGGAAGTCAGGATGTGAAGCTATGTGTGGAGATGCTCCTGAATCTTCATGCTAGCCATGACAGAGAGAGATAGTGGCACTGGAACAAAACTGTGATTTGGAGCCATTCTAGCAGCCAGACCAGCAGCACCATCAGCAATTTCAAGTGAATAAATTTTGAAAAAAATTCACAATTTACAATCAAACTTTGAAGTTTGCGGCAGAAATGAAGGTCAAGTAAACCCTGAGTTATGTGACTTACATGCAGATGGAGATGAGAGTGTATGGACTGTATTATTATTATATAGTGTCAAATTATGATTCCCTAATGCTATCTGATATAGTTAGTGTTTTTATATGCCATGTTTATGCATCCATTTCCTTTACAATGGCTTCTCAAATACTTAGGGTCAGGCATTTATGATAGTTTTTTGTTGATGGTAGATGGCTTCTTAAGTGGAGCTAGTTCAATAAATTGAGAAACTTTCATCCCACTGCCTATGGGGATACCAGTTACCTAGCAGCTCTAATGGATCAATGGAGAAAATTTTGCAGGAAGCTAGAGGTAGTTATTTTGTTTTCCTTTCATGTTTGATTATGTGATTGTATGGTGACCAATTGCATTATCAGAAATGTTATTACTATTTTGTGTTCATGGAAAGTTTTCTTTGATTCAACCATAAATTCTCTGTCAATGTGTATACAGTCATCTTCCGTTAAAAACCCTGTGCATCAACGAATGTTTTGAGTACAACAAATAAAATATATTTTGTATTGAAGTTTATTTCAACTTGATTTTATGGAAGAGTGGCCGGTGTAGTAAGTTTCCATAGTTGCATAAAGAAGGGTCAATAATATTTTTGCAAAGAAATTGATCCACTTTACTAATAACTTTAAAAGGCGATGTGATTCCTCAATGCAGTAAGAGTATTCAAGGAGAAATAAAGTGTTTTTTTTCATTGTAAGGGTGCATTACCAGTTGAAATTCACACCCATTTTCTGGCATTTGAATATAGCCACATGTTACATGCCTATTTCACATAGTGCTTGCGCTTTCAAGGTTTTCAAAGCTACTAATATTGCATCCAGTGGATAGAATCTAAAGAGGTCAAAGAGAAGGTTGCAGGACTCACCAAGAGGATGGAAGCACATTTTCATCTTATGTTAGCTTCTCACTCACATATGGGACACTACTTAGGAAACATCAGATCTTCACGCTAAAGTTCCCTCTGGAGCAAGGGGAGATTTTGGACATGGAGGGATTTGTTCTCTCAGTTTGGGATGTGTTCCCTCGTCTTCCTTCCTTAGGTATTGATGGATAGTCAATACATCTGCTACTATGTTTGGTTTGGTGTGTCCTGGTTAGTTATTGATGCTTTGGTGAGCTATATGTATGCATTAGTTCATCAGGTGTTTATATGGGTTGCTTGTCTTAGTCTAGTAAATAAGTTCCTACCTTTGTTCAAAGTGGTGCTATAAGGGGAATATTACATCTTTGGTTAATATAGTTAGTAGGTCTTACATAATAAATATGAAATATTCCCCTTAGTTTTTTCCCGAAATTTTAGCATACAACACTTCACCCATTAACATTAGCCCAAGAAAGATAACAAGCTGGAATGCAACCCTTCACTTTTTATCACCCAATTCCCAGAGTGGGCAAGGTGAGAGCATACAATGTAAGGGGGTCTGTTAGCAATAAACTGAAATGTTGGAAGTACAAATGATATTGGGGGCAAGCCGACCAATATAGAAAATGTAAATGCTTAGGGCGGAAAGCTAGCCTCTTCCACTTTTCAGCGGGTAACAAAATCAGAAAGCAACTAGGCGGCAAACCAGCCTCTTCCACTTTTCAATGGGAATGAAAGCACAAGTATGGAAATGAAAGAGCTGATTAGTACTATTGAAAACAATGTTACAATATTGAGTCTTATACAATGGATCATGAGACAACTTTAGCAATATGAAGGCCCAAGAGTTAGAAAATCATCTCCATGACAACTACAAAGATAAGCATCAAGAAATGAAGACAAAATACTGAAAATACCAAGTCTGATATAAATTGGCAGCGTTCTGATTTTCTGATCAGCAAGCCTGGAACTCCACCAAACACTCATAACTTCCTCAATACTCCTCTGAATGATCTCAAACTGAATGCAAATGGCACCTAAGACCTAGGTGTCCAAGTCCAAGCAGCTAAAGTCCACTAAACAGCTCTGATTATTTCTGCACACATCCCAATGCATCCAAAACAAGGAGTTAGGGCACCCTAAGGAGGGTGACCAGAAGTTAAAATTAAGTTCTTCTCCTAAATATCTGAGATTCTAGGCAAGGGGGCGCTCAGAAGCAAGGATCCAAACAAGCCAACACCCACAAAAATCCGCCAAGTCTTCGGAACGGTATGGGCATGAACATGGGTCTGCAGTAGCATGAAAAAACTCCAAACAGCAAAGAGCATACCAAAAATATTCCTAGAAAACATCAAAGCCACACCAAACTGAAATCGCTAATGTAGCCATCACCATTGAAGAAGTAGTCAGTGATTAGCTAGGAGTTGTCTTTCAAACTCAAAACTGATGAAGAAACTAGGAGGCAGCATTTCATTATAATAAAAATGAGAAACCAAATGAAGAGGCAAAGCACTATATTTATAGATTTCCAACCCCAGGAATTCAAACTCCATTTCCCTCCAAAAAGGGACGCCCAAATAAGAGAAATAAAATAATACACATTAAACTCATTGCTTGAGAATTGTGGCATCCACTTTACCTTACGATAAAATATAACTTAAAACATTTCAATCTCCAATTTAGGCGTCCAAAATGAGGTCCACCTTTTAAACACAACTTCAAGTCATAATGCCTAGACATGGGGTCCAAAAGCAATATTGAAACATAATGTGACTTAAGTTATAAAACTTTCATTTTTTCGAGCTCCAAAAATGCTAGAGAAACCACTGCCAAAATAGAACTGCCTCACTGCCAAAAATAGTAACTGTGTGCTATGTTGCTGCCAGACTACACTGCCAAAAATAACACTTACTAAAAATAGCATACTGCTAAAAATAGTAAGTGATTCCTAACATCGTTTGAGCACAAACCGAGTAGCCATCGTAACTTACTAGAAATAGTAAGTCCAAAAATATCCTTTGATTGAAATGCATGTCACACACCTTTGAAGCCCTCTAAAAACCCAAAAAGACCCAAAAAACACTTTGCCAAAATCCTGCATGCAACCCCTGAAAACTCAAAAGGAAACCTCCTAGAAAATAGGAAACCCTAATTCTGCATCTAACTGGCCTACGTGCCTCCGGAAATAGGCTAACGGTCATTGGAAAGCGTAGGGCTAAAAATGGGGACATCACAAAACAAATGTCATGTTAGTCATAAATGTCAAAAAACCTTAATAATATCAATCAAACTTAGTTTGTGGTTGGTTGATTAGGCAAGTTGGTTTTATGAGCAAATGGGTTTCAAAACGCATTGTGTATCAATCATCTTTTGTAGTCCCAAATAATAAATATATATTGTCATTTGAGTGCTAGATGGTGCAAATAAGGTTTCCTGAGCATTCACTATTTCAACAAATCATGTGCTAATGATAATGTTTAGTTGTCTTGGATAAATTATTGTCTTGAGATAACTACATAGGATGATTCATTGATTGTTACAATGAAGCAATTGCACATAAGTTATTTGTGTTTTGAGATACAAGGATGTTTACATTTAATTTTATACCAATTTATCTCGTATTGAAAAATGTCACTAATGGTGTTTTTGTTTTTCACAACATGAAGACAAACGGCTTGATCCTGGTAGGCTAGCCAATAATCAATATCCCTGAAATGTTGAATCAAACCAAGGGGCAAGTGTCATCATTTGTGTTTTGCGATCATTTTGTTTAGATGGTTTCTTTGTTTCAATAGACAAGAGTGAATGAGAACCGCTAATTCTTTTTATTATTATGACTTGCAATGACCTAGACCAACTCAACCTTTTAACATGGTTTGGAACATAGTTTGCATGCCTCGACTTGACAAACCAAAAACAATTTACTCAAAAAAACTCAACAACCTAAAAAAGTACTAAAACTTCTTAAAAGACATAAATTTTAAGATGTTGCCCTTTTAGATGCAAGTTTTCTAGCCATCACAACTAGAAAAATGCTCATGAATACAAATTATGAATGTAAGAGTCCTAGAATCCCCTGCAAATTGCAATTTGAAATGAAACTCACATACAAGAATGTCTATTGCTTGACTGGACATATGTCTTATTCTTTTAATGCTCTCCCGATGCACATAATTCCTTAATTTGACACCTCACAATGATTGGTAGCTTCAAATTGCAACAGGATTTTCATTCAAGGGTTTCCTTAAATACTTAAGGCATATTTTAAATTTTTTCCACTTTTTAGCATCTAAACCTACATCCTAACCATTCTGCTTACCAACCACAATGGCAAGTTCGACACTCAAACTTGGCAAAACTCATTACTCAAATCCATGAGTTACTATTTGAGTAACTTAAACCCATTTTTTCTTTCCAGTACTCAAGTATGCTACCTATGAACTTTGGAAGAAAGCATCAATCTTGAGCTCATTTGGAAAACCATATTCAATGTGATAAAGGGATAATGTAAGAGCTCATTTGGAAAACCACTTGAAGGTTAAAGATAGTAAAGTGCAATAAAACAATGGCATTAATTGAATGTAGTGACAATATTTGGTAAAAAATTTAAAAACCATTGTCCTGACTTTAGGGCATTGCACTTCAACAAAACTTTAATGTCATGCCCCCTTTTCATAATTATATTCATTGGACCTAATCACTTTATTTTTCAAAAGGGAAATTTAAATATTAATGTTATTTTATTTCAAAAAGTGTTTTTAAACACTTTGGAGGGAGTTTTTAAGAGGAAAAAGGAAATATTAATTCACGGTCCAATAGGAATTCATAAAAGGACGGGGAATTGATCAAAGACATCATCCATTATTGTTGTAATCAAATCATTTTTCTAAAACTTAACACTTATGTTCATCTTCTCATCTGAGGACAAAAACCCTTGGTGTGTAGGAATCTGGAGGACAAAAACCCTCTTGGTTTCCAATTGGAATTGGAAGACAAAATCCTCTTATCTAAGTGAGGCAATTCCACCTAGGGATTACATTGGTGCTAAACATTGCAAGTTTAATTTTAGATCTAGGAAAATAAGGAGCATTTTGGAGGATTTATTTGGCTAATAAGTTTACAATTCATTCCATTTGTCAACCGATGGAAGAATACTTTGGAGGTTTGCAAAGGCATTTTAGAGGAGTCACCACTATACTTTGTTCCACAACAGTTACTATGCTTCCTTGTTGTCCTTGATCATCTATCATCCACATTCATAGGTTGTTGTACCTTGCAACACTGCTCCCTCTTGTTGCCACAAGCCTTTTTGGAGCTAGTTGAGACCATCAAACCGTCGTATAGGCCTCATTAATATTTTATAAATGTTGTTCAATGCCCCAACAACTATCAATATTGTGAGTTGGCAGTTGAATAGTTTCCATAGGGTATTCTATTGTCATGTTTTGTACATCAATATTTCGTCCTTTTTGATCTGCTGCAATAATTAATTAAATTTTGAGGTGCCCAATGGGTTTATTTATTAAATATTGATATTGTATTGCCATTGTTCTGTATTTTTTGTCCTATTTTTCATAGAAAGGAAACACAAAAAATTGCATATTTCATAAAAAAAATTAAAAAGGATCATTACAATGTTATTCGAGTTGTGATGTTGCCAAATTGCAAGGTGAGAAGCTAATATTGTGGTGTATATTTTTATTTTTATAACACATGCATGTCAGTGAAAAAGAACTCAAGTATTAACAAAGAGAAAGAAAGAAGGTTTAGTTGCTAGAATCAAACAAGGAAGTCATGGGGGACAAAGAAAGGAGAATACTTTCAGATTAGATGAATTATTTACATGAAACCATTAGTCAAAGTCCAAGAGAATTGACAAGGACAATCCAAAGGACAATAAGAGAGTCCATGGCAGAGCTAGTAAAATCCTTGCAAAATATAAATTAGAGCAAGGCTAACCAAGGAGAAGGAAGCTCTTCAACAAACCCCTTTCCAAGACCTTTAAAGCAAAAGCTTTACAGAGAGAAGAGGAAGAACCAAAACCTAAAAAGAAAGAAGAAGAGACTTTAGGAGTCACCCTTGCCACACTTCTTGGTACTCCCACATATCACCCTTTAAAAGTTCCTTGATTTTTGCAAGGGAAGAAAATTACAAACATATTGGTAGTGGGGAAACCCACAACTTCATAGATAAGGGACTGGTATTTAAAAGATGTTTGGAAACCAAGGACTTTGAAGGATTCAATGCCATAGTAGCAAATGGTTTCACCATTCCTTGCACTAAGAGGTTACAACTTAAAATTACACTAGGTAGACACAAGGTGCGTGATGGCTTCTATGTTTTGTGCTTATAACAGATTGACATGGTTTTAGGCGTGCAATGGTTACATTCCCTTTGGGAATGTACTTAAAATTATCAGACCATAGAGCTGAAATTCAAAGCCAAAGGAAAGAAAGTAGTATTACAAGTAATTACAAATGAAGCCCCAAGAGTTGTTTTGGCAAAGAGGATGGAGACATTTTTGCAAAGAGAAGTAACTTGGGCAGCACATTGTTTGGTGTCAACCATGGAGTCACTCACAAATGAGAAATCCTATCATATTGGCACTCAATCTATTCTAGATGAGCATAGCATGGTGTTCAATGACATACCTCCAAGATTGCCACCTAATAAAGGATTTCAACACATAGTAGAACTTCAAACATCTTCCAAGAAAGTCATTACTACTCCTTATCGCCATCCCAAAAGGCACAAGGAGGAGATAAAGAAAGCAATAAAGGAGCTCTATGACATGTGAGACATCAAATTGAGCTCCAGCCCTTCTACTTCTTTAGTAGTGTTGGTTATGAATAAGGATGGCAAAATGAGGATGTGTATTGATTACAAGGCTCTCAACAAGAACACAATTAAGGATATGTACCCCATTCTCAAGATCAATGAGTTAATAGATGAGCTTCATGGGGCAGTTTACTTCTCCAAGATTGATTCCCGGTCAGGGTACCATCAAATAAGTGTAAGAGGGTTGGATGTGCACAAAACAACTTTCAAATGTCATTATGGGCACTATGAGTTTTTGGTCATGCCTTTCAATTTGACAAATGCACCAACCACTTTCTAGTTTTATACAAATTAAATATTCATTAAGCAATTGAGAAAATTTGTGCTAATATTCTTTGATGACATTCTTGTCAAATACAAGACTTGGGAGGGTCACTTGAGATATCTTGATGAGGTACTTGGCATTCTTGATCACTAGCCTTTTTCCACCAAAACATACAAATGTGAGTTTGGGACAGCAAAGATTTTGTAATTGGGGCATATAATCAATACCCAAGGTGTCCAAGTGAATCTGTAAAAAATTCAAGCAATCATAGATTGGCTCCCTCCAAAGACCTTTACACAATTGAGAGTTTGTGTGGTCTCTACAATTACTATAGGAGGTTTGTTAAGGGTTTCTCACAACTTGTACTTTTGATAGGTTTGACAAAGAAAAAGGGTTTTCTTTATTAAAATAATATATTACCTGTTAATGGTCACTATCCTTTGTAACTCTTAGTTATTTGTTTGTAACTATTCGTAGTGTATAGTTAGCAGTTAGTTAACTGTTTGTCCTTTGTAACTCTTAGTTATTTGTTTGTAACTACAGCTACTCCCTAATTTTTAGGGTTTGTAAATTCTATAAGAGCAAGGCTCTTCTGTTAATATTATTATCTGATTATTTACCAAATTTACATGGTATCAGAGCGGATTTCTTCTAGGCGCCACTATTTTTCAGATTGTTTTTTGAAGGAAAAAATTTTGTGGGTTTTTTTATTAAAGCTACAATTCGATTTTTTTGGGGGGCTTCTATTTTTTTCGGTCTTCTTTTGAGTAAAATCTTGTATTTCTGGTGTCCGGGCATGTGTTCCTTCTACGCGCAAATACACCCTTTTTTGGGCGCCCTCTAAGCTCGCGTTTTCTTCACGTTTTGTTTTGGCACAATCTTTTGCATTATGGGCGCTTTTAACCTGTGTATGCTCGCATTTTTTCTTTCCTACGGGCGCAACTTGCTTCTCTATATTTAGACGTAATTTTGAAACTCTCTAAGACTGCATCTTTTGGATCTCAACACAAGCGACTTCCATCTGTGACGCATTTTTTTTCAAGAACTTTTTGGGCGCGACTTCTTTTTTCTTTGGTCGCGATTTCTGGTTGCCTTTGGTCGCGTGCCTTCTACTTGACATGTTTTTGTCTGCACCTTCTGGGCAACGCGACTTTGAAGTTCTCTGGCCGCAAATCTTCTTGTTTCAGCACGCGACCACTATGTTCTAAGCGTGTTTTCTAGGCACGTTTTTATGAGAAATTTTTTGCTATTTCAGAATATATCTGCAAACTTTTTCGAATTTTGTGCGCTGCGACCTAGGGTTTTTGGTTCAGTTTCTAGCTATTTTCAACTATTTTCTGATATTTTCCAGCGATCTGGAAATTCGTATTTCGTCCACCAGCTGCTAGGGTTTCTTTTGCAAATTAAGCCTTTCAGGTATTTTTTAGTACCTAAGCATTCGTGTTTTCAATTTGCAGCAATTCTTCTTTGTGCCTCGAAATCCATGTTCGAATTTCTTCCTGGGTTCAGGTTGTGTTGTCTTGAATTCTGTGACATCTATCTACTTGTGTCATCTTCGTTTATTGTGCCTCGAAAAGCATGAAGCATGGCCTCTTTGACCAACATCATGTTGGACAACAATCAGAAGTTCAACAATCGCAACTACAACACATGGAAGCAGCGTATGATGAAGATATTTGAGTATCGATGTCTTAACCAGATTGTTTTGGGCACCAAAACACGACCTCTCACCATTGACAAGGATCAGGAGAGATTTGATGAGCAGAATCGAGAAGCCGTTATGCTCATAAAGTTATTAGTCACTGATGACCAGTTACCTCAGGTTCCTTCAAGTAAATCAACGAAGGAAATTTGGGATCTTCTGAAAGATTTTCATGAGACTTCTGACAAAAGTCGTGCGTTCTTTCTGAAGAACATGTTGTTTTCCATCATCATGGATGAGAATACACCTTTGCAAGCACACTTGACTAGGATCAAAGACATTCGAGATCAGCGCGAGGCTATTGGTCAGAAGATGGAGGAAGAAGATATGGTGGTGATCACTCTGAAGAGTTTACCACATCCGTATCAGCACTTTATTGAGACGCTCAACATTACAACAACTAATGTACACCTAATGTTTCTAGATCTTTGCAAACAAACTTCTATAGCAAGATCGTTGGAAACAACAGTTTGGAACTAGTGCCACTTCATCCTCTCCAGTGCAGGCATTCCCTGCAAAGACATTTCAGAAGAATAAGGGCAAGCCTTCGTCCAACAAATCCTATACACACTTATGCTTGGTACATTGACTCTAGTGCTTCACACCATTTCACGCATCGTCAGGATTGGTTCATTCAGTACACGCCTTTCAAAGATTCAGTTATCTTTGGACGAAGCGAAGAGTATACTGTTGTCGGCAAGGGCAACGTTCAGATTCAGTCCGGTGGGAGAAATTTGATATTTCTCAATGTATACTTTGTACCTGGCATGGACACAGACTACAGCCATTCAGGGACTTGAGGATCATGGTCTTTATAGACTTGTTGATTCTGGTGATTCTCAAGAACACGCTATGGCATCCACGAACACTTCTATCAGCAGTCTCTGGCATCAGCAATATGGGCACCTGAACATGCACTCTCTCTCAATTATCAGGAG
>VDFB02263035.1:0-25125 GCA_007258455.2 Sequoia sempervirens
GGCTTCAAAATAGAACATGTTAATTAAGGGGATGTCTTAAGGGGTCTTAAGGGGATGTCTAAAGGGGTCATAATAGAACATGTTAATTAAGGGGACGTCTAAAGGGGTCATAATAGAACGTCTTAAGGGGATGTCTTAAGGGGTTATAATGTCTTAAGAGGATGTCTAAAGGGGTCATAATAGAACGTGTTAATTAAGGGGATGTCTTAAGGGGTCTTAAGGGGATATCTAAAGGGGTCATAATAGAACATGTTAATTAAGGGGATGTCTAAAAGGGTCATAATAGATCATCTTAAGGGGATGTCTTAAGGGGTTATAATATGTCTTAAGGGGATGTCTAAAGGGGTCATAATAGAATGTGTTAATTAAGGGGATGTCTTAAGGGGTCTTAAGGGGATGTCTAAAGGGGTCATAATAGAACATGTTAATTAAGGGGATGTCTAAAAGGGTCATAATAGAACGTCCTAAGGGGATGTATTAAGGGGTCATAATAAGCCTAAATATATAGAATATTGATTTGATACATATAAGTACATAGAGTATGTTAAATTTTGTAAGTATGTATGTACATATATGTCATCTCAAAATGATGTTTACAAAATTTGGATATGCCATCTCAAGAACATCTCAAACTTGTGGCTAGAATGTAGTACGTCTTCGCACCACCTGATATCAAAAAGGTACAAGCAATATCAATGAAATCATCAAAACATACATATTTTAATTTATATAAAACTATCTATATCTACAAAACTCAAGTACCTGCATTTAAAAGTATTCCACACATGTTTGTAGGTTGAATCTAGGCATCCTCTCCTTATTGTTTCAAAATATGAGATCAATGCAATGATGGCTTTAGGATACAAAAAATGACAATAAATCAATTTTAACTATTAATGTCCAAGCAATATCAATATGTAATCAAAAAATGTATTTAAATATAATTTAACTGATAATTACCTATTTTTACCAAGTATTCCATGTTGTCTAGGTTGAATTTGCATGGACTAGATCCTTTTGTGATTATGCCTCCAAGGATATAAAAGGACAATTTAAATCAATTTCAACTAATAATACACTTGACCAATATCAAAACATGTATTTAATCTATTTAAAAGGACTTGTATAAAACTAAAACCATATTTACCTGTATTTACTTATTCCATTGTACCATCTGCATCCTCTCTTTTTTGCAATGCATCTATGATTGCCCCATGCTCTTCCATAGAAATTGACCATAGCGATTTTTTTGAAGGTCTTCCATGATACTGCTCTAGTTTTATATTTGTTGCCACCACCAAATCTAAATAATGCACAATCTTTATGTGTTTCATAGTCTTGAACGCGTGTAGACCATTCTTTCTTCCTCAAGTATTTTCATGTTTACCAACCACCACCCATCCTATTGGAAAACATGTTCAAAACCACCATCAAATAACTTCTCAAAAATTTACTTAAGGGATCAAAATTCTGTTCTAAAAAATTGCTTAAGGATCTTAAAACTCTGTTAATATCAAAATTTTCTTAAGGATGTGTCTTAAGGATCACTATATGTGTTGATAATGAAAGCCATCATCATTTTCTGAGGTGTTAACAAACTTATGTTTAGTCTCCACACAATGAGCTAACCAATATTTTGTTTGCTCTTTATTCCCCTCAGGTGCAACAACAACATACACATGTCCTGCAAAAAAAATTGATTTAATAACTTGTGCATATCCATATAACTAATTTAGTATTAAATTTTTTTTTAATAAAGAAAAATAAAATGAAATAAATTAAATTAAAATTACCTTCTTGTACAAGGTTTGAAACATGATCATAATCTCCAGATGCAAACAATTGATCATTTTCTTCAATAATTCTTTCATATTGATTATGTGCTTCTACAGGTGTCAACGATCTTTGCTCCCATTGTTCAATCCATTATGTATTTTCACAAGCTTCCCAATTTCCTAAGATACAAAAATGGCAAAAACATGCAAGCTCCCTTGTCCAAATAGTCCATGTGCTTGCTATCACACTCCTAAATGAATGCCATTTAGTAGATCCACTAATTGTCTCACAATCAACTCTAGATACAATGTTTTCTTCTTCCACCAACCAAAAGAATCGATGAACTGTATAGTAATTACTCGAACCAAGTGCATATAATCTTCTATTACACCAATCCACAATCTCATGTTCATTTTTAAATTTTACTGAATCCTCAAATTTTAATTGTTCTCTAGCAAGAATTTTTTTGACACACTCACCAGCTCCATCATGTTCTCCTTTACCATGCCCAGCTTCAAAAAAACTCCATATATGTTGGACATTAAGTTCTTTGTGAACCCTACTTAACCAATAGAACATTCTAACATTTTTGAACTACCCTATACAATTATCTGACCATATGAGGTGTTCTTTCATATGGATTCCTCTTTCTTTTAAATTTCTATAAAATATATTAAAACAATATTGAACAAACTCGATGAGTGTAACCAATTGTCACCAAATAAAAATGATACTCCTCAAATCCTTTCTATCATCCCGCTATCATCCGCATGTCTATAAAACAATATGGACAAACATAGCCACTTGCATAGAATTATATTATTGAGATTGAATTTTCATGAGCCAGAGCATAATTTCCAAAATCAACCATCATATAGTACCAATTGAAAATGTGTTTCTACATGCGCCAAATTGGCCATCAATATCAAGACAAGTTCAGAGTATAAACATATTTTGCGCCAATTTTATTATTAAATTCACCTCATAAATGCATGCACACTAACTTTTGCAACTAAATCACAACGCTTTCCTATTTTTCCATCTTTTAAAGAATAGTGAACATTCCTAAATCTTTGACGCCTACTAATTGTTGTCCGTAAATCAACACTTTCATGCAAAAAAATTCTTAAAAGTGAAAGATTTCCATAGTTAATGCATTGTCCAGAAATACAAGAACTTAAATAAAATAATTTTTCATTAGATTTTTCACAAAACAAACCTGAAATAAACTCTTATTGCTTCACGTGGCATATCAATACCACAATCTTGCATAATCATGTTAGGAATGCAAGGTACAACGATATATATTTCTAAAACATCATAAAAATAATGAAATTGAACATGTATTTTACAACAACAAGATATCTGCTAAGCTTATTAATTTTTACATACTAGGGTTTACATTTTTCAAAAGACCTTTGACTTATTTTAATATTACCAGGTAACACTAAATCGCTACAAAATTTTCTATAAAATTCAGTTTGTGTTGTATCTAATAGGTGTTTTGGGTGAGGATCGCAAACTTTGGACCCCAGCCTTAATTTTAAAACATCTCTAGCATTAGATGAAACCCTAGTATTATCATGCCAATCTTTTTCGATCAAAGATTTAATTTCAACATTCAGTTTTATATCAGACCTTGGTAGTCATCCACTGAAACTCCAACATTGATTGATAGGATCATTTTGTATACTTTCTCTTCTTTTTGCTGCTCTTAGTAATGTTTTAGGATGCATTTTTAAAACTTCACTAATATTGCTTACCATTCTTTTATTCAAAGTTGTTTTATTAACTATAACAGTAGTTATAGCTCTTCTTGCTGCATTTTTATCTTTAGATCGACTATTTTTCCCAATAGATTGAATGGCACTAGCAACAGTAGACATAACATGTTTTAATGATTGATCTTTTCTTTTTGGTTTAACATAAAAGCCTAACCTTTCATTACTTTCCTCATTTTTTTCATTCTCATCAATTGCATCATTAGTTGACATTGAAATGCAATTTTTTTACGATAAAAGAATTTGGTGTATATTCTATTCAAGATGTGTGTTCTTATTTGCCTCCAAGAAATTTGATCGTGAAGATTATCGAAACACCACTCCAATTTAAAAAGTATTTTCATTAAATTCAACATCACATTCTAGATTTTCATCTTCATCTTCATCTTCTAGATCTTCATCTTCATTTTCATTTACATTTTCATCTTCATTTTCACTCAACAAAACAGCTTTCATTTCACTTTTCATTTTCATTTTCATCAACAAAACGGTTTTCATTTTCATTTTCATCTTCATTTTCACATTAACAAACGGTTCTCATTTCATTTCATCAACAAAATGGTTTTCATTTTCATTTTCATTTTCATCGCAATATAGGTTTTTTTCATTTCAAGAAAAATGATCATTTTGATTTTCATTTGCAACAAAGATTTTTCTTTTTTGTTTTCAACAAATTCCATAAAAGTTTCATCTCTTTGAATATAGTCAATGTCAACATCATTATATCCAACATCTTGTAAATCTTCTACAAACAAATTTACCATGTCACTAACATGTGGATTTGAAGACGTACCTGGATTTGTGTATATTGAAACATTCTCCATAGCATTCAAAGAGGGATTTGAAGACATAGTAGGACTTGTTTGTATAATCATATTCTTCTCCAAATTGACTCCTTGCAAATTAGTTTCATCTACAACTATGGTATCTTCAATGTTTTCATCTTCAATAGTTGTTGAATTGGTTGCTCCACCATCGCTCATTGATTTTATTCTCATTCTTCTTTCTCTTTCTCTTTGTCTTTGTCTCTCTTTTTCTCTATTTGCTTCAACTTCTTGAGGAGTCAATGTCTTTCTTCTCTTATTACGAGTTTTATCTCCCATAATTATAAAATTCTCAAGCACAAATGAATGTTAATAGTGAAATACTTCAAAATATTCAATCCAAATTGGAAGTTGAATACCTATTATGACAAAATTCTTCCTCTTGTGTTCCTTAAAACAAGTAGAAAACTACCACAATTCCACTTTAAAAATTGTTTTCTTCATGCTTCCTTTGAAAAATTCAATCCATATTGCAAATTTCACTTCAAAAATGGTGTACATGATGCTCCCTTTGATAAAATCAACCAAAAATCAAATTGACCACCTGTAAATACAATAACTTATGAAAAATAATTGATTTTTAGTGCTCTCGGCCGTACATATGAAGTTGCAAAGTTGCAGACTTGACAGTAATTTTGCACAGTGTTTTTAAATAAATAACAGATCTCCGGGTTTATAAACAAGATCCCGCCATTATCAAACGGACTCATGACATTACAGGATCCTATAATCGTGATCCCGCTCACCGACATTGAATGTCAGAGCCGTTGTAAAGGTAACAGGATCCCGTTACCTCTACAATGGTCGGAATGTTGTTCGATGGGAACGAGATCCCGATTATAGCATGGGATCCCATTTTTAAAAATTTGAATTTTGTTTTGCATCGTGGGCGGGTTTTTGCCAAGGTTTTTGGTTCGGGAAAAGCATTGGAAGTCCCAACCTAGGCCTTCAACCTGGTTTGACCTCCAAGTTGAAGGCCCTAACAATGTCAAAGAAAAATACCGACTTTGGACATATGGCTGACAACCTTTTTTGCAAAATTTTCTGACGAAATTAAAACCCATTTTAGATCAAACAATGCAGATTCTAAATATGTAATTTATTTTGCAATTGAATTATTTTTTCTATTTTTCAATTAATTTCTAATAAAATTGGTCCATAAACTTTAAATATTAGAGTTTTTACTATTTTAATAACTTTTGATCAACATAACATTTTGACAAACGGATTGCACGAGAACAAAATTCAGACAATTCTTTTCAATTTAAAAAAAATAAATAAAAAAATGATAAGTTTAGATCATCTTATGCATGTTGTACACGACAATTTTTCAAAACGAAAAATCTGCCTAATAAAAATTTAACAAAAAAAAAATTCAATAAAAAATTACAAAAAAATATCAAGAACAAGCTTCAATGAGTCATAAAACTTTTCCCAAAATGATTTAGAAAAATCACGATAATTTAAGTCAAAATATGGATGTAGTACTACGTGCATGAGTATTGTAAAAAGGACTTTTAAATAGTGGTTTTTAGAAATGCCTATTAAAACTCAATTTGTACAATGCAGGTATTGAAATAAATTACTATTATTTGAAAACTAGACTTCAGCACTACATTTTATGATGGTGACTTTTTAAAGGGACACCATCTCTAAGTGCTTCAAATTTAAAAGGTCAAGTAATAATAAATGCTGAAAGTGGAAAACTTCCACTTGCAGCCAAAAGTGGACTCAACTCTTGCACCCATGTAACCTTCGTGTTTTTCTTTAGAGCATTTAGAGTGTGTCCGGTGTGTTGCTTGAGCATGGTCGAGGCTAGAAGATCAGAAGAACGATGTGGCTATTTATCCAATTAAAAGAGGACCACCCTCATGTTCTCTTGTATATTTAATTTCAATTGGTGTATTAATTAATGCAACCTTTCGTGTTTCAACTACAAATCAGGATTTAGAGGGTGTTCAACATGTTGAGCATGAGTCTATAACAAAAGTTCAGGAACATGATGTAGACCCATCAGGTAAAAAGAACCACTCTAATGTTATTTTAATTAGCTGAAATACTGTAACAATAATAATAAAACATATCATTTTAACATTTATTTTCTTGTTGCAGCCAGTCCCCCACCTTACTAATAGCGTCACGCCATGGCTTGAGGCGACTATGTACATTAAGATCATGGCGAGGAGGAGAGGAGCAACTAAAGGGGACATATATTGATTTAGAAAGCGATGCTCCACTTCAACTTTATGCTTAACTTTCAAAAAGAAACAAAAAAGTGATTGTAATCATATTATGACAACCATATTTTTAATAATATGTAAAAATTGAAAGAATGAATGTTATATATTAATGAATGAATGTGAATATGTTAATGAATGAATGTTATATGTTAATGAATGAATGTTATATGTTATTAATGGATGAATGAATGTTATATGTTATTAATGGATGAATAGATGAATGTTATATGTTATTAATGGATGAATGAATGATTAATGTTATATGATTGGGTATGGGGAGTGAGAGTGATATATAGGGGGAGGGGCCAGGAAATGAGCTTCCACCATCACGTGGTTGGCCCTGTTAAGTAGAGAATATTAAACTATTCTCAAAACAAAGAGAAGCTCAATAAGGTAATGCACTTTTCAATATAAGAAATGCATCATTTGAAGCATCAAACCAATATGCAGTTTATATGTATGATTAGTCGTCAGTCTCTACAATGGTACATTTCCACGAATATTTTTTTTTATAAACAAAATTGATGCTTCATCGTAATTTCGACAACCACTAATGAATCAACAAAAAGGCTCGACAAAGTTGTTATAGCTGTGATGAAAGTTTTGTCGTAACTCCTTGCCCATTTTGTTGCAATTTTGATGAGATTTCGGCGTTGTTACCACACTACTGCTTGCCCATTTCGTCGCACTTTCGATAAACTTTTGGTGTTCTTCCAATGCTACTCCTTGCTAATTTCGTCGTAAATTCGACGAACTCTTGGTGTTGTTTCGACGCTACTACTTGCCTATTTCGTAGCACGTTCGACAAAATTTTGGTGTTGTTTTGATGCTACTCCTTGCCCATTTCGTCGAAATGGCGATGAACGTCTGTTGTTGTTTCGATGCTACTGGTTACCCATTTCATCAAACTAGTGACAAACTTCTGGTGTAATTCGTCAGTGGATACATGAAGTTTTCGTCGATATTCTGATGAAAGTCTGAGGCATTTCACGATGTTGTCGACCGACGATTCTTCGTCATTATTTCAACATTTAATTTTTCGTCAACCTTTCGACGAAAAAATAGCGACACAAATATTTTTTCCATTTCGTCGCTCTTCTGACAAATATTTATCGAACGATCGATGAATGACCATCAGAAAATGGTGTCAAATTTAGTAGTGATGTGTGCCACCTTGCTTGGCTTGATCATACACAACAATGTCACCCATCATGGGGATCTATAGGATCCTATAGACATCCTTTGGTGTCACATTCATCTCTCCAGTGGCCAGATGAGAAGTGTTGTGGTCACTATGCCACCTCTCTGCCAGAGTGGTTAGAAATCTTTGATTAATCCTAATCTGGGGCATTCCAATCAATAAAGATAATCCACATCTCTCAATAATATCTCTATCATCCTGTGACAGACATGGAATCAACTCCCAAGTCCGTGGAAAGCACTCTCATGACTGAAGATTCCCTAAGTCACTCTCCTATCATTATAACACATCGCAATCAGCATATCAATCAATCAATGAAAATCAACAAAGCAATCGACATCAAACAATCAATTATCCTATCAACTCGAGTGAGATTTTGAATAAATCTCACAAACATATATTTTGATCCTCGCCTATCATGAGGTAAAATCAACATCATCATTATTGAATCTCACCTATCATGAGGTCAATAAATCATCTAACCTATCACAACAACAAATCACTGGCTGACGCGATTAAAAATCATCCAAATCAAGGAGAAAAATAACAAAATCTTCAACTCTGTCCTCAATGTGCTACTACAGTGCTTCAATGCACCATTTCATTGAATGCACCACTAAATTATGCCAATGCACCAATACAGTCTCTCTATGTGCCATTTTAACCAATGCGCTAGAGAATATATCTCCAAAGTGCTAGAGAATCACTTCAATGAGCTACAAAATTAGACCTACACACCATTTCATTCGATGCGCTACCTAAATACCTCAATGCACTAAAACTATCATTCTATGCACCAAAAGGAAGATGCACCATTATAGACCTTCGATGCACTACATCAGGCCTGGGATGAACTAAATCCCTAATTCTATGCGTTGAAAGACCTAACCTATGCGGCATTACAGATGAGCTATGCACTAAAAACACGAAGAACATCAAATTTCAAAATTAAAAATGTAGGAAAAGCGTTTCAAAAATTCACAAAGAAGGTTTTGGAAATTTGTATTGCAGGACCATATGCCACTGGCTGGTTATGTCGCTGCACATGCTCGAACCGATGATTCTTGTAGGGGATCACCATCTTTGCTGAAATGCTCAACGTTTCTCTTACTCCAAAATTTCAAAATCACAAAGTGCACAAATGAGTTTCTTTTTCACTTTTGGCCTATTAAAAGGGGTAATTAAAAGTGGGATTTATGATGGGATATTTTAATTTTTCAGGGATCAATTAATCAAATCGTAGGTTATTTCTTCTATATCGGGAGATAAATCACTGGAACATCATCAAATTAGAAAATTACCATCAACATCATCAAAAATCATCAAAATTTTCAAAAATATTTTAAAAAATAAAAAATTCCCCTATTTATCTCCCGAGGTGGCATATATCAGTTATCTCCTGAAAATCATTGTCTAGGGAATTATTGAAATTTTATCAACACTGGAAAAATTTTCTTTGAAGCAATGTGTAAAGACATCACTTCAAAGAGGGGAAAAATGTATACATCTAAAATTGTTCTGGAGAAAATTAATTAAAAACTAGTTATTTAATTAATAAAATCTTTATTTCCTCTACTTATAAATAGATTGTAAAATTTATTTATATAGTTCACATTTCTTAATTTTTCCTATCTAAACCACTTTCTTCATGATTTAATTAAATAAACAAATTTAAGCAATTTGTTTTATTTGATTAATTCCCTCCAACTAAATTTGAATTTTAAAATTGAAATTTTGTCACATTTCTCCATATTTTCTAACCTTCTTCCACCTCATCTTCCACCTCACCATGTGTCACATGAAATTAATTATTTCTAATTTCTAAATGGACATTTATCCTCAACAATTTTAACAACCTCATAGAAACATGGATTCTCTTTTCCATTTATTCCCTTCTACACTTGGAAAGCTTGTTCTATTAAAGGGGGCAACTTCCTTGATTCTCTCTAACCTCTTCGCTTCTCACCACCGACCTCTCTAGACCGAATCCTGATCGTCCATTGCTTCCACATCACTCGAGGCCTTGGTGAAATCTTTAAATAGAGGCTCATTCACAACTTTTCATATAAAGAGCATAGCATAAATCTACTATGCAGAAATACTTTCAGCATTAGAGAGCTTAGCATTGGCATTTTAGCTTAGAATTTAGCTTTTGATTTCAAGTAGTGTTATAATGGTAATTTTATTTCTAGGAACTTAATTGTTGCATTATCATTACAAAATTTCCATAGAATATCCATTAGCTTAGCATTTTATCATTGCATCATTTAGCATCATTATGTTTACAACATCATATCATTCAACACATCATTTAGCATATCATTCATCAAATTCATCAATCATGTAGATGTAGGTATAATTTCTTGCATTTTAATTTAATGGCTTCTCATTTCTTAGGTATCATACGAGTAGTTTAGTGCATACCTAAAATTTGAGAGCACAAATACAAGATCCTTAAAAGAATAGAGGATGATGGAATGACTTTGAGGAATCGATTTATCATTTTTTTTGTTAAATTTGATTTCCTTAATATAACACTTTGCATCGATTGTGTGTTTTGAATTAATTGTTCTGATTCCCATATTTTACTTACACAGGTCCTATTAGGTCCTCCTAAAAAAATCTGAATTTGATCTTCAACTTCCAGGTCTGCACTCCTCCCTTGCACTTTGAAATTCCTATTTTCGGATACAGATCTACTAATAATCTGCAAGACAAATTTTGTAGCTTGTTGGTGGATAGGGGTTTTCCTCATTCGAACCCCTTGTTGGTAATTAAATATTTGATGATGAATGAAAATATGGAACATGTAATGTGTGTACAATTCTAACCTTAAGTGTGTCTAAGATTAAGATCCCTAAGAATGTAAAGGAAATTCTACTCAATTGTGTTTGAATAGAACCCTAAAATGAAACATGAACAATGCAATTGACCTACTATATAAGATCCCAAATCCTCTCAATAGATCATAAATCTAAATATACCTCTCTTTAGGTTGCAAGTAGGATGATCATAGAAGATGGAATCACTTAGGAAAAAAATCCTTAGGCTTGCTTGTATGTCTTGTGCATCTCCCAATACCTAGAATCCCTCATGATTCTCCATAGGCATCTATCATCAACCTTCACTAATGCTTGATTTTTCACACAAAATGAGCTTGAAGAATGGCAATGCTACTCCAAATTTCACTCTTGCATGCTTCTTGACTATGAATTCTTGATCTCATGAAAATTCATTGTCTCTTAGCTTTCTTGAAATCTTCCTCTAGTTAAAATTATGTAAAATAACCTTGTATTTATACATAATTTGAGAATTAACCCTAAAATTCAAATAATTCAAGCAAACACTAGATCTAGGATTGAAAATAATTATGATCACGCCATATTTAAATTCAAAAAGGGGTGTTCTATATGAGGAGAACCCATTTTCCACTAAAGGCGAATGGGTCCTAGCACAAATTTCTAGGACCATGCATCATGGGATGAAATAACATCAAAAACCCATTTTAAAAATGCCAAGAAAGGGGTGTCCTATGTGGAGAGGACCCTTTCTCCACTAAAGGTGAATGGGTCCTACCACCATTTTCTAGGACCTAAAATTTTCCAAATTAAATGTCATGCAATATCATTATTGGGTGTCAAAATAGATCTTTGAAAAATAAAATTAAGAGGGCTTCAATTTGAATTAAAGGAGACAATTAAGCTTAGTTAACCACAATTAATTAATGAAACCCTAGATAAGTGTGAAAGTGTAATACAACACTCTACAACACCCTAAACAAGGGATAAATTAAGTATATTTTTTTAAAAGGGCCCTAGATTCAATGTGATAGTGTACAACACATTACAACACTAAATCAAGTCATTATTAGGTTAATTTTATATCAATAATTCCCAAATTAAGTGTGAAAAGGGGTTACTTTTTTCTACACTACAGTCCATAACTTGGGTGTATAATACCAAAATTGGGTGAATGATCAAATGTCCATTAGTATGGGTCTTATCATAATTTTCTATTGCTGGTGCATTCTGATGGAACCCCTAAAATTGCTTTCTGTTCCATCTCAAAATTTTGCAAAATTTGGTTAATCTAATTCCCTTGGGGCTTAGGGTTTCATTCATTGTCATGTCTTAGGGTTTTTGTTCTAGAAAAACCTTCTTAAAAGCCTTATATCTGATGCCCTTTGCAATGTTATATTTTTTCATTGACCTACTCTGCTTGTTTCTGATCATGATAAAAATAACTTGAGCCAATGAATTCATGAAGTAACCAACCCCTCGTGCCTAGGCTAGAAATACGTTTGTTTTATAGGGTTGAATGATAGACCTTGTTTGGCCTTTATAAATCCTTTGAATAAAATGGTTTTATGTCCTTTGAGGCCTTTTCTTACTTAGTCCTAGATGGTCCCCTTTTCAGAATAACTTAAGAGCATATGCGAAATTGTTCCACTTAAGCTCCAATTCACTGCTTCTTCCCATCGCTCATTGCAGATAATTTTGTGAATGCACAACTTAAATTAGTGATGTGCAATGAGTGGTGTTTCTTTGTATCATGTATCTCAAATAGGTTATGGATCTTGAGTTCTGCATTAGCGATGCACGATGCATGCTCTCTCTTCTATATTGCTAGTTTCTCTCACCATCATTGTTTGCTTGTAATTTTTTAGCTATGAATTAGCGATTTACGATGAGGTCCTATGTTCTAGTGTGTCATCGCTGATATGAAGCATTTTCAAAGGCGATGCTTTCTCAACCCCAGATCTCATCTTATGGACATGTGGCTTAATCCTAACTAGTGATTTGGGTTCCTTCATTGCTGATGTGTTGTGACCACTGTGAAGCAAATTGATGATGGGAGATTTGATCAATGTTATGCCTAGCACCCATTGTACTGTGTGTGGCCATCACGGTTGCAGGTCGAGTGCCAAATTATGTGTTAGTGATAGGCAACGAAATCTTTGACAGAATATTCCCCTTATCACCAGCTCTCAGCACATTGCCAATTTACGTGAAGGAGCACGAACTAGAATAGTGATACATGATGGTTGTTAGACAAGAGGTGAATAATGCGATTAAATGGCGATGTGGTGGTTTTTGAGGTATCATCACTATTTTTGAGGCACAAGTTGTAATAGTAAGGAGCGATGATGGATGAGCATCATTGATTATGTTTTAAATCAAGTGAGATCGACGGTTGAGATTCAAAGTTGGATGGCTGGTTGTCAACTCGCTCATGCGAGCCTTCATTGAACATTAATGGCTACATGCTCTAGTTGCTCTACTTAATGAGGCCTGGCTACTATTTTATTTCACCATTTTCAGCCATCAAGAGACGAGAAATTGTTTGAGCCAAAGAAAAAGTGTGTTGAGTCTAAGGAAAATAATTGCAGAGATATTGAAGTGGTTTTCCCAGGTAAGTCGATATTCGTACCTGCTTCTATTCCAATTATGTGCATTAGTTGGCTTGTGAGTTTTGAATTCTTGGGGTTGGTGTGGCTATAATTTCCTGCAACTTCTACTTAGATTGATAAGAATTGTGCAGGTTTGATGGTTTTGGTTTGTAAAATTAATTTGAGAACAAATCGGTGAAATTTTCCTACAATCAAAATTTGCTAGCTCTTGTTCTATTCTCTGTGGGAATGAGTAAGCCTAGCGAGTTTTTACGAATAGTTAGAAGGTTTAGGATGATTAGCATGCTTGAACCTCAAGATGACATACTTGAAATTGAACAAGGAACACCATGAACTCTTACAAAGCTAAGGGCAAAGAGGAGAGTTCGTAACAAGTCTAAGAAGGGTGGTGTTAGGAGCACTTACAACCTGAGGAGCAGGGTTGTTGTTCACGGTTAGAGCATGCTTGGTGGTGAGTTCCTAAAGGAACAGAGTAAAGAGAAGCAAGAGGCTAAGGCAGAGAAATTGGCCAAATCTAAAGGGAGGAAGAAGAAGGATAAGGATCATGAGGCTTATGCTTCTTATATGGGGGAACCTGATGTTGCCATGGAGAATGAGGCAAAAGATGATCCAGAGTATTCCCAGTACCTTTTTGTAATGGCTGGTCTGGTGTAATCTGATGATGGTGAGACGAATTCTCCAGTTTTAACAAAGGACCTGGTGGGATATTAATACTCTAACTCTGAGGATGATGAACCATCATAGAGTTAGTGTCTCAGTTCATTGGTTTTTTTTTTGATGACACTAGTACCATGATGGCAGGTGTGCCTACTTCAACGAGAAAATAAGTTTTGTCTTGGGTGCTAACGTGGAACACTTCTTTGGTTGACATGGATGAGAGATTTTGGTGCTATTTCAATGACAAATGTTCCTTTTGGAAGGCAGGTAAATCTTCTACGACAGATGGAGTTTTGTCTTTTGCTTTCCCCCCTACTTTACAATGTGCAAATATAACCATCTAGGGGAATCTCTGAAATTCAAATGGAATTAAGTGTCAAATGTAAATGTGAATGAAATTGTAATTTGTCTAATGCATGTGGCTCCCGTGCTTCTATAAATGGGATTTCAAGGCTAGTTATAGGAGTTTAAATTTTGGGTCTCGGGTGGTCTAGGTCAAAAAATTGAGCTCATGTGAGAGCAAGTTATAAATTCATGCAAAGATGAATAGAATTAGTCAAATGTGCTATTTTCACTCTCGAGAGCTCATAATTTTTGACCCGTTTCTTCCTTTTTCATGATTCTAGCTTGGGATGGTTTTTTAAATCTCTTCACATCCATCCATTTAATTTTTTTAGATTTATCTCAAGATATATATATATATATATATATTGTGTTTTCACATTTTGGTGAATTACTTAGACATCTTAGACCTTGAAATTTTTTTGTTTCCGTGGTATGACTTGTCTTTGGTTGTTCTTCATGTATTTCCAATATTATAACCTATTTTAGAATTGTAGACATGTTTTTAAGCGCATTCTCTTTTGTATATGCACTGCGATATAGTGTCATTCTAATGTATACCTTTTTGGGGATTTTATACATCTTGTTGTGCCTTTTGCTTTCACACTATGATATAAAGTGCCATGGAGGGTTTGTGTAGGCCTTTTATTTTTCATCACACCTTTGTCAAGTGAGTGTTCCTTCCACGATAGTAGTGAATAATAGCGATTCTTGCCTCATGCATGTGTGCCTTAGTTTGCACACCTTTTTATTTGTAGGTACTCTTCAGTTGCACGTTAAGATATTATCCTCCATGCACTTCTTTTTTTCACACAATTTTAGTGTACATGTCTCTGCTCTCCCTTTTCAACATTATGAGGGGGTTTCTACTGTTGGTGCTAATGCTTCCTTGGTTTCATTTTTTGAGTGATCTACATATCTAGTTCTTGTTTTTATGCACTAGGAGGATGCAACATACATCAATGATTGGTTACCCATGCATTTAGGTGAGATGGAGAATTTTCCATATGGACACTTGCATTCTTTTTTTTGGAGGTTATTCATTTAAGCATTATAGCAGTCATCTTTTGACAATTGTCTTTAACTTCTTTTAGCTTCAATGATATTTTACATGTTCCTCTTTTTCTGGGACATTGTTTTGGATAGAGGCTTCTTAGTCCTCGATGATTTGAAGGATTTTTTAGTCCTTCATTCATATATATATATATATATATATCTTTTGGAGATGAGTTTTTCCCATGCAATTTTCTCCTTTTCTCCAGTTGTGAGAGACTAGATTTTTTTTACATGAGTACCTCATAGGCCTTGTTTTGTCAGAACCCATCATGCATTCTCATTTAGGGTTTTTAGCTACTCCCTAGGTTCATCTTAAGGGGGGTGTTAGAGTAATCATGCATTAGTGAATAATTAATTAATCTTTAATTAATTAGTAGTCTAGTTTATTCTCATGCACTTAAGCTAAACGTAGGAGTAATTTTCTATGTTAACTAGAGAGCTATTATTAGATCAATTTATTTCATTGCATGAGATGCTAACACTTGTCATGATCTAATCCCTTTATCATTTAGGGTTGCTCCTACATAGCACTCAACCCTCATTATATTATTATAACTTTGATGCATTTGATAGAACTCTCAACCTTTGAGGAATCTTATTTTCCTTGAAGATTTTTGAGATTCATTGTTGTAGCTATTTCTTGTTGAATAACATTGCATATTATTGTTTATAGCTCTCTTGTGTGGAAGGTGTCTTTGTTTGTTGTTGATCACATGGCTCATGTTTTTCATAATTCTAACAATTATTGATATTATGGACATGGACTTTACATGGTTGTAACTTCTTTAAAGTAGTGTATGTCAATATTACTATAAATAAATCATAGTGGTCATAGGTTACAATATTTGTAGGATAATTTTATATTTTCTAACCATTGTATTGCATCAAAGCATTTTTAAAAATATACATTGTGTATTTCTTTATTGTATAAAAATAATCCCTTTATAACAAGAAATTTTTATTGTCTAATTTTATATTAAATTATATGAAGTTTGAGTTGAGAATTAGGTTTTACATTTTTATAATGAGAATTCATAGTGGTAGGAAGAACATTGAATAATATTTTTTTATTAAACCCTAACAAGGTACTTAATTAATCTTCAAATATTATCTTTACTTTTCTTATAATTATGCGTTTCTATTTTCATCTAAACAAAATTAGCATAACCTAAATGAGGCTTGATACTATGTAAGAGAATTAGGATCATGAGGTTCAAGTCATGACAATTATTTAACCAATTAATTTAATAGTGTAATGAAATTAAATCTAAATAAGTAATTGTAAAATAAAAGTGATGATTAAAAACCCTCAAAACACCATTCAATAGTGAGAAAACTTACATCAAAGCTATACAATTATACCAATCCATCATAGATAGCTTTCTTATAATTATAACAATCCATAAATGCAAATCATTCACAAAAATATATCTATCATTTGTATATCACACAATTTCTAAATATAGAATAGATGCAACTCATCCACGTATTGAAGTGGTTACAATCTTTCACCAAATGATATGTGATATTTAATTAATAAGTTCATTAATAATGACTCTCCAATAATACAGCCAATGCCATATATTTAAGAATCTATACCAAAGACCCTATATCAATGTTATTTATGCCCACTAATGTGAGGTATAACCGTCTATGAGTATTATACTCTTAACAAATTTGTTTTAGTGAAATGATGTTAGAGAACAATATGAAGCAACAATCTACGATTGAGAATACCTGTAAAATACAAATTGGAAGGCTATGATTACAAGCATTGAATTTATATGTTTTCTTATATCATGTAACAAGGATTTCACTTCTTTTTAATCAAATTCTTAGCAACATTATCATTATATCTTTATGATTCATGACAGACAAGCGATATACAGAACTTTATATACCTATCCATAAGGCCCCAACTCAGTAGTTAATGGCTTTGGAATTCCACGTCGTTTCTTTCTCCTCCACATCCACCATGCCACTGATATGATTATCGCCAACACAACAGCTAGAGGCACAGTTATTGCTGCAACTATCTTCCCTACACTCGATTTATGGCTCTCTGGATTTTCCTGACAGGTGTCACAACACTCCAGATCTGTGAAGTTTTTTGTGGTTGATTTTGCACAAATCACTTCATCACCATTACAATTTTTGCAAGTATTGTTTGTTCTCCGCACCTAGACATTACAAACAAGTAGAGCTTAAGGAATCAATCATATCAATTGATTTCTTGACTGTAAACTGTAATCAACGAAGATATCATATACATCTAACCTCAGTATAAAAATCGATATTAGCATTAAGCTTGGTGGGACGATAGCCAGCCTTAGGAGGAATATTTTCTTGCTCTGATTTGAAAATAATATCAATTGCAACGACCCCCACCAAATGGCCCTCTTGACTAAGGACTGGACCTCGCAGGAAGAACACAATTTTTTTTTAACATATTAAAATAATATTATCGTTTGGATAGCCTGTTCAAGGTGAGTTTTACAGACTATCCTACAAATAATTTCTTCTTTTAAGAGAATTACAAACTTAGTGGGGTTTACCTTGGTAAGATACTGTTGGGATATTTCCATGATTTTCAAAATCTTTATAGAACTTGGTCCAGTGTGGTACATCCGCTGATGCATTGCGTGCAAGTGCCATGAAATTGAAGAAGCTGCTTATTTGGTATAACGGATTGTCAAAATTATCTTTAATGGTTTCATAGTACCCATCAGATTCATTAGCAAGAGCCTGCAAATTTGAAGAGTTCTCAAAGCTATATATAAAAAATTTCGTAAAATTGCTTTTGAGCATTGCAGAGACTGGCTGTCTGTCTGCTAACTGAAGATTTGAGGCGAACTGTCCATTCGTAAACACCAAAATGACCTGAGTAAACAATATGAAGTTATAATTTTAAACTAACAGTTATTTGAAGTTTTAATATTTTAAGTGAAGACAATTAAATGCCATGTCTTAGCAACTACGCATTTAAATTACATTTGAATCTTCATCTTAAATCTGTGCCTTGTAGGGAATAAGATAAATAACTCTATATAAGGGCATAGGGAATAAACAAACCATCAAATATGGAGGTAGAAGAAGAAATGAAGATAGGTGGGTTGCATTTATCTCACCATCTAAACTTTAAATATTTTCTTTTAAATTATTTTGACATGGGTTATCTCAACTAAACTTGATCAAGTGCACACTTCACTAGCTTGTGTTTATCATGTTGATCCTACAACAATATGTCTCTATTTCAGGTCACACAAATATCCATTTGAGATATAACTCAAATCATGTTAAGTATATCCTTGTGGCCACTATTTCATCTTATTAGATGGGATGGACAACCAACCTCTACAATTGTCAAGTAGATTGGGTAACTATACAATTGTTATCAGGTTGACTCTATGTTCTAGAAATATTGCATTTGTCTTCTCTTCAAGAAAACTATTAGTTCCACATTATAGCATCTTATAGACCAATTCATGTCATTACACCTATCTTTTAGTTATATAGTTCTTCAATTTAGTAAAATAAATGAATTTGCTAATCTTCTTTTAAGACAACATTGAAAACGAGATTGAATATTTAGTAAAAAATTAGGATAATTAAGTAAATGCAATTAGTTAAGTATAAGTTAGTCTAAGTTAACCAATTACAAGTTCAAATTTGTTAGAGTAAATGCATATTTATTCGCTTAAGTTTACTTAGGTTTGCATTATAGTTGAATAGTGCATTTAATTAATCAGGTGGTTTTTTGCCGTGTGGTAGTTTTTACACCCATTACCTATTTTTCTTGCCTTTTTAAGGCACTTTGTACATTGTGTAAAATCATCTCATATTCAACATATATTTCTCTTTGGTGAAAGAGCATTGGCTTCTCTCGTTTTTGAAGGTGTCTGTAAAATTGGTATTTCTTGGGAATTTTTTGTTCTATCAAAATTGATAATTTAATAATTTTTAGTAGTTTAATTTGAAAACTAAATATAATATAATGTGGTATTGAGTTAGATAACCAAATAATAAAAAAAAAAACATAATATTCTTAAATATTTCTAATGTCAACCTTGAAAATAGTGTCTACCTCTTAATGTGACTACTTGAATCCACATTACATTTGATACATATTTGTGGCCATGACTATGTACCTTTACTTTAGATTCATCTTCGTAATCTTTATGATTTTTTTTTGGAAATTCACTTGATATATAGCTATCTACTCTACCTTTTTTAGGATTAGGGATAGGCAGCATCAATAAACACCTTGTTAGGTTACTGTATGACCAAGATGCAAATGTACTACACCTTGATCAAACTATAAAATCCACCCTTCAAACACTACATTTTTTGTTAGTTAACAACACTACCAACTTAACCGACCAAGCATATTCCATCTAAAATGAAGTGTTGATTTCAATAGTTCTTCATTCACCATGGTGATAACAATCAATGTCACACTTATATGCTTACACTCAAAAATACAAAACTGCTATGATTAGGGTCATCCGTAGACCTAGACCTAAACCTCAAGGGTTCATGGTGACCTTGCCTATGTATCCCCTTATGGGAAATTAGAGGCTTCATAGTTCACCTACCTAGTTTTATTGAGTTCATTCTCTTGTCTTGTATGGCATGTTTGATCTCACCTTTAACCATGACTATTCATTAAGTATAAGATATCACTTAGTTAATTATAATATATAATGATACTAACTTTTCCATCAAGTGTTGGGTCCATACCAAACATCACCAATCCTTAGTGTACAAACATGCACAAATACACAAGGGTCATATCATTCCATAATCCTCAAGGTCATACACAATGACTATCATGCACATACCTCCATATACATAGGCTGACTAGCTAATACACATTACAAGTACAATAGTGGTTGGCTCAAATACACATCATAAGTATAATGGTGCCTAGTTCATATGTACATCATAAGTACAATAATGATTAGCTCTAGCACACATTACATATACATAGTGGCTAGCTCCAAAACAAATCACATATAAACAATAACTAGCTAGAACATTCACAATGACTAACTAACACATGTCCATAATGCATCCCAAATAGAAAAGAATATCGATGCATTGTGCACTACATCGTGTGTCCAATTCTTTCCTCCAAACTTTTGTACCATCAGACAACTAAGAAGATGATATAGTGCATCCTATATTACACTGAGAGTCCGCCCTATAATGTACCACTTTGATGGAGTTCGATTGATTGACAATTGCCCTCCAAAAGGCTTTCTTATTATTGATCGATTATATCTAATCAATAATTTATTCTCTATAGCTATAAGGAGGCAACACAATATTCCTAAACATTTTAATGATTCAATACAATGCATATGAAGAAAAGGCAATCAATAAACTTTCTATGTCCCTCAAATTAGATATTAGCTTCCTTGAGGTAAAAAAAGGCATTGACCCATTCAATGTTGTCACTAGTTATATATTAAGGATAAATGGTTAATTTGAATCAAGGTGTCACTATATGGTGTTATCGGGTTCGAGAGTTAGTAGCCTAATTGGATTTGTCTCATTCACAACAATATTATATTATTAGCATTCTTCCTTTTTAGTTTTCCACTTCATTCACATACTTATTATTTCTCATGTCATACAAACAAGTTAGTATATTTATGAGTATGTGACCTTTCATTGAATAGACGCATATATAAATTGCTAATTATGGAATATGAGAATTGTGATTATTCGAGGTTCGATTACTCATAAAAATATTCATGAATTAATAAGAATCAAGCTACTTAAGGATTCTATCGACCAACCTTGTCTTCATCTCCACCATGGCATTTATGCCTTACCAACCACATACAAGCCAACACCAATCAAATAAGGAGAATCAACATTATTTGGAGTCTATTGCTCCAATAAGATATTCAAAATTAATCATACTTGATTGAGGTTATTTGATGATTTCATGTTGGGAGAAGATATTAGGCTAACATTACTAACATGGAGACTATTATTTGTCCCTTATTGGGTGCTTCCTGTTAGAGTGCTTTCCTGTTGGGTGTCGCACCAATTAGGAGGAAGATTGTATGGTGCTGAACATATGGTGAATATTAACTATCAAATATTGTGGGAGACTATTTTAGTGCAACATAAGAAAATTTATTGGTTGAAACATCTTGGATACTATCTAGGCATTCATTAAGGGTATGTGCAGGATCATGATGGGCCAAAAAGTGGCGATATGATGGGTATTTGTAGGGTATGTGGCTGACGACTTTTTTATACCAAAAATTGATGAAATGAAAAAGGTTTTTAAAGGAGATTCTTAGTTTTCCATCAGTATAAATTATGCTTTACTTTGAATTTAATAAATAATTATTACTCATTTTCTATTTGAATTACGACTAAAGTCCTAATTGATAGGTTGATTGAAAAACATCTTTAGCTTTCAAACGGTATCACATTTTTGGAATTCAAAACATGCATCACATTCTATGCTTCACATACTATAGGATTAAAAAAAGAAAAATTGAATTTCATGAAATTTTGACCAAGTTAAGGTGGTCAGACAATTTTTATATTTTTTAAAAGTTGTAATAAAAAAATCATAATTAATTATTTACTTGGAAAAAAATTACAAAAAAATATGCATCACATCCAGACATGAGTCCTCTACTTATGTCTAAAATATTATAAAAAAATATTATCATTTTATTTTTGGTTAGGGTGGTCAGCAGACTACCTACTTCTTATTTTTCCTTGAAATTTAAGTACTATTGCATTGAAATCTCAAATTTTCACCAAATAGATTTCTTTTTTAAAAATAAACCTAGTAGTTTAGAAACTACATTCAATTTTCTAAAGATTCTATTCTTACATATTTTTGAAATAATATAGATAACTTATTCAAATTTTTACATCAACTTGTCTGACTTTGGTTTTTCTAAATTTTTGCCACTTAAGGGCCTATTTTTTCCATTATGATCCTGCACATACCCTAAGGAGGTTTATAATACTAATGGTATGGTTAATTAAGAGACATATTAGAACAGATACAACTTAGGTATGTGCAGGATCATCATGGGAAAAAAGGTCTTTAAGTGGGTGAAAAATCAAAAAAATCGAGTTAGGGAATTTGACATAAAATTTGAATAAGTTATCTATATTATTTCAAAAATATGTAAGAATATATAATTTGTAGCAAATTGAATGTAGTTTCTAACCGAAAGTATGTGCAGGATCATGATGGCCCAAAAGTGGCATATGATGGGTATGTGTAGGGTATGTGGTGATGACTTTTTTTTACCCAAAATTGATGAAACAAAATGTGTTTTTAAAGGATATTCTCAACTTTCCACCAATATAAATTATCTTTACTTTAATTTAATAAATAATTATTATTCATTTTCTATTTGAATTATCACTAAAATCCTATTGATAGGCTAATTGAAAAACATCTATAGCTTTCAACGATACATATTTTTTGAATCAAAACATGCATCACATTCTATGCTTCTCATACTATAGGATTAAAAAATAAATTGAATTTCATGAAGTTTTGACCAAGTTAAGGTGGGTAGACATATGAGTTTTTTATATTTTTAAAGTTGTAATAAAAAAATCATAATTAATTATTTACTTGGATTTTTTTTTAAAATGCATCACATCAAGACATGAGTCCTCTATTTATATCTAAAATATTATAAAAAAAATATTATCATTTTACCGTGGCTAGGGTGGTCGTGATAGACACCTACTTCTTTATTTTTTCCCTAAAATTCTATACTACTACATCTCAAATTTCAAATTTTCACCACAACAGATTTTTTTTATTAAAATAAACCAGTAGTTTAGAAACTACATTGAATTTGCTACATATTTTATTCTTACATATTTTGAAAAATATAGATAACTTATTCAAATTTTTATGTTAAGTTGCCTAACTTTGATTTTTTTGAATTTTTCACTTTAAGGGCCTATTTTTCCATGATGATTCTCAAGACATACCCACAACTACTAGGTTTATTTTAAAATCATTTGGTGAAAAATTTAAAAATTTCAATGTAGTAGTACTCCTTAAATTTCAGAGAAAAATAAGAAGTGCAGGTGTTTGTCCTAATCTCACCCTAACCACAATAAAATGATAATATTTTTTTATAAGATTTTAAATATAAGTAGAGGACTCATGTTCCAATGTGATGCATATTTTTATAATTTTTTCCAAGTAAATAATTAATTATGAATTTTTTTTTATTACAACTTTTAAAAAAAAATATAAAACATGTATGTTCACCACCCTTTAACTTTTAGTCAAAACTTCATGAAATTCATTTTTAATTTTTATAGTATGCTTAATCATGTAGAATGTGACGATGTTTCCGTGACAAAAATGTGATATTGTTTAAAAGATATAGATGTTTTTCACTGCCTATCAATTATGACTTTAGTCATAATTCAAATAGAAAATGAATAATAATTATTTATTAAATTCAATGTAAAACATAATTTATATTGGTGGAAAGATGAGAATCTCCTTTAAAAATTATTTTATTTTCATCAATTTTGGGTAAAAAAAAAGTCATCAGCCATATACCATACACATACCCATCATATCACCACTTTTTGGCCCAGTATGATCCTGCACATACCCAACTCCTCATGCCCAATCAAGGATATATGAGGAGGTTCTCAAATTCATCAAAGAGATCATTGATTATTATTGCAGATATATACACATTTTACATAGCAGATCAAATTGCTTCAAAGAGCCAAAATCAATCTACAATGGATGCATGAACAATTCACCTTATTCAAAGATAGCGCCTAGGGAATTTGTATGAGTTTAAAGTTTTTATCAAGAACAATAATCAACGTATATGTCATCTAAGCCTATCATACCTTCAAGTGCATGGCTCTAAGGTCCTAAATTAGAAACAACCATTATCTTTATTATCAAGTTTGTATTATTGAACTATTCATTGAACCATATTTTATTGTTCAAGATTTATACCAGCACATAGCATTATAATTCATTCTCCTATAAATATATATAATTTCCCAATAATCTAGGCTAATATTGTTAGATTTTTTTCTTAAGAAAATCGAAGTACATTATGTTGGTGTAATTAATTATTTAATTACACTTTCATAAGTTAACTTAGGTCATGCATCATTTAGTCCTAGGTTAGTTTTTTAATAAATCATTTAATAAATGGGGTAATATTCTCTTCCTTGTTTGTAGGGATAAGATTCCTTCTAGAAGATGAGTTGTCCTTCTAGAACTTATCTCAACATTTAATAATTTCCTAGATAGGGTTCACATGTTGTCACATGTTGTCACATGTTGTTAGATCATAACACTTGGAAACATCTCATGCATCTTAGGTTTTCCTTCTTGCCTTTATATTTAGGCATTTTGTTCATTTGTAATATATCATCAATCATATCATCAATATATAATATTCATTCAACATTCCATAGTTGCAACACTTTCCTTTGTGGTTGATTATCTTTCATGGCGAAGGTCCTTTATTGAACATTCTGGAGCTTCAGGGACTGTGCATCCATAATGTCAACACATTAACATGGTTATATAACTATTCCTACCCCCTTTAAAGGATTGGCTCAATTGGCATATATTGATTTCTACAAAGGAAATATTTAGAGAAAATCTACAATTGATAATATAAAGTAAAATTATATGATTTGAAAACATGTTTACATTGTCAACCCTTAATGATTTAAATCATAAAGACTACCAATATTTTCCAAAGGGTTCTTATAGTGGTATTAGAGCTAGTGAACCTACTAGGCTTTGGGTAAATATCAAAGAACTTGATTGCTCATG
>VDFB02263036.1:0-30682 GCA_007258455.2 Sequoia sempervirens
TTTGATAATATAAGCAAGGAAGGGCCCTGATCCTGTGGAACAATAGTAGATCAAAAAAAGAAACCAAGGTGGGAAACAACACCACCATCGAAACCAAAAAACATCATGATAATGGCTCACAGGCCCAAATTTAAAACCATCGCTATAGTCCAGCCCATGATTATCAAAAACAAAAAGTTACTACTAGAAAAATTTAAGCTACGAAGACCATTGATTAAGTCCATAGTATACCAAGTGGTATTCCACCAGATCTTAAAGATTAAATACGAACAGTCCCAGATATTGATATAAAACAAAAAACCCATCAAAAGCAAGAAAAACAGCAACCCAAGCCATTAGTTGGCCTTCCTTAACAGGTCCCCATACTCCCCTAAGAGAACCACATACTCATGCCAATCAAGTCCCTCTGTTTCATCGAGCAGTTTGAGAGATTCAACCTTTCCTTTCTTCTTCAGTTTTCTGCTAATCTTTGCTTCTCCCAATGCCACTCCCAGCATCGTGCATCTCATTAGCCTATTGGAGAATCTCATCAGGGTCACCAGAGCCTTTTCCATATCCTCAAATTGGACCTACAAAAAGGTTAGTCTACTTTTAAGAAAATCAATACTCAATTCTTCAGAATTAATCTCCCGACTAGAGAGCCCTGCATCCTATTCATTCCCAGTTTCATTCTTTTCTCCAGACGGCTCCACTTGCTCCTCCTCTTCCTCATCTTTTTCTTCCTCCTCCAAATCATCTTCCCCCATATCATAGGTAGTTTCCTCAAAGTCAAAATCCTCATAATCATTATCTTGCTGAGCCCCAAATTCCTCATAACCCAGGATATCCTCCACATCAATAGGCATTTTTTATTTCCCTTTTTTCTCTTTTGAGGTTGCCTTCGCTAGACGGGAAGACCTCCTTTCACCACTCCCACCACTCCCCTGGCCCTGTAGTTTCTCCTTGACCACCTTTTGATTCACATCCTCAAAAATATGAATGACTTCACAAGGATTCACCTCTTTTCTAAGTTTCTTGGCTTTAGGGAGTTCAAGCAGTAGGGGAGAGTGTTTTGCTTTTTCAGGGGTAGCTTTGGTATGCAGCAAGTCCACACTTTTTGGGTCCTCAATTTTCTGGGACTGAGGGGTAGAAAGGTTTGACACATTAGCCACCAGAGAGGAACTATTAGTAGGGATAAGCAAACGTCTCGCAACAACAGCAAGGGGTTGCGGGGAGAATGAAAAAAAACCAAAGGTTCATCAACTTCAGGGTTTTCCACCCTCTAAAACTCAACATTTTCCTCATCAGAAAGGTCAAGGTTCTCCTCTCTAGCATTAAGAGGATTACCATGGGGATTTTGGGAAAGGGAAAATTTGTACAGAGTAAGCATTAAGCCCTAGTGAAGCGATGGGTTAGCACCTTTCTCAATATTCAAATGCATAGAGGATAGAAGGTAAAAAGGCAGGTTTATGCATTCCCCATGTCTAATGTGGTTTGAAATAGGAAAATGGTAAGCATGAACAGACATATAGCGACCTTCAAGAGTGAAATATCACATAACAAACAAACTCACAAGGGAAAAGGGAAGAGGAAGTTCGAGTCTGGCATACCCATTTTAAAACTGCTTGAGATTTTCTCCATGGTATAGAAAATTATCCACAAAACGTTGGTAGTTAGTTCCACTCTTTTTGGCAACCTTCAGCTTAGAATTTTGCAGCCTCGTGGCCTCTGCTATAAAATGAGAAGTCGCCTCAAATTTCACAGCACCAATAGAAACACAACCTCTCCTCCAAGAGTTTGTAAACTTCACCGTGAAATTTGAGGGATTGGAAGAAGGAAGCCATTCCTACATTTTTGAACATTCTCCAGAGGTTTACATTATGCTTCAGCACCTGGCAGTTAGGCGGTTCAGTTCTTTTTCTCGGGCCTCCCATCTTGCTCGTCTATAAATTCTTTTGCAGAGACTGGCTAGACTTCATACTCTCTCCTACAACCTACTTTCTTCTCAGACCTAAACCAACATTCAAAACCCAAGCTAAAAGTTGACTCACAAAAGAGTTGCAATTTAGGGAGTTTCTTCTTAGAGACGACATCACATTTCCTGAAGCCCAAAAGGCATTATGATTTTTGCAAGCAATAACAACTGTAATTAAAATCCTACCATTTTCATCTATAGAAATACGTGAATAACTGATAGAGGGCATATCGACACACATTAAAAAGACAACCATTAAGAAAACTATAATCGGCATGTGATTTTTGATCATATTCTTTAACGGGAAATTAATGAAAAAATCTCCCTCAAGGATCATCCTATGTATGCACGCACCACTTAAGCCATCATTACTTGGAAAGCTTGACAGTGCCACAATGTACTCTTCCATCCCGCCAACAACCAACTTCTCAGATATTCGTTTGATATGCATTTTCAAACTTTTCATTGAGTACGATATCTCTCAGAGGCTGCGACATGTTCCCATTGGTCCACCTAGTCCAACCACTACACTCCAGTGCTACATTGGTCACACAGTCAGCCACACAATTCATTTCCCTATACACATATAGAACTCAACATATAGTAAAGCATTTTTTAATAACTTTACATTTGTCAATAATATTCTTTATTTCCCATGGGGGAGTAGCAACATCATTTAAAATATCCACAATTAGTTTTGAGTCCCCTTCAATGATAACATTTTTTAATCCCAACTCCTTTAAGAATTTGAAAGCTCCAAAAGCAGCCATAGCTTCAACTTTGTTGTTCGAATAGATCCCTAGGTTCACACCAAACGCCATTATACAGTCACCATTTTGGTTTCTCACTAGGCCACCAACTCCAGCCTGACCTGGATTGCCTTTAGAATAGCCATCAAAATTGCATTTCACCCAATATTTCAGAGGAGGAAACCAGACATACCCAACCTTTTAAGCATCTTAGATCAGTTTAGATTTGTTAGGTCTCTACTTATACCCCAATTTTGTTCTATTCTCATCTCCTTATACTTCAGCCAGGAGTTGGAGAAGCTGAGTTTGCTTACCTCAATATTTTCCTTAATTTGAGTTCTAACTATCTGAAACACCTCCTCACTGCTTCTCTCCATCTCTCTAAAAATTATGTTGTTTCTCTCCTTCCAAATCCCCCAAGTAACAAAGGGGGGGAATTGATTCCACATATCCATTATAACATTGTGAGAGAAAGGACAGTTAGACCAACCTTCAATAAATAACTTCATTGAGTTAGGAAAAACCCAATCCAAAGACAACAACTGCAACACCTTGGACCACACTTCCCTCACATAATTGTAATGGAAGAACAGATGAGTTATTGATTCTTCCTCTTTCTTACATAGAGAACACCAATTAACTAGATGGAAACCTCTCTTTACTAGGTTATCAATGGTAAGGATATTGCCATGGACCACTGACCACTAGAAACAGTTTATTTTAGGAATCAGATTCTTAAGCCACACCAATTTCTAGAAGGAACTAGGAACAACATCTTGGGTCCTCACCAAGTATTCATAGGTCTTTCTAACTGAGAAATAGCCAAAGGAGCTGCTTTTCCAGAACCATTCATCCTCCCTTCCCCTATCAAACCATTTCGCCTCCCTGATCAAATTATGCAAATTGATGAGGAGAGGAGCCTAGTTCACCTATCTTTGACCCCTCAAATTATTTCTCCTTAATAAGGCATCAAAATCGTTCCATTTTGGTTCCTCCCCTTCCCAATTTATGTAATCACTCACCTTCGTGCCACAAATTCTATGGAGGCTGCACTTTAGGGGATTCAAATCCTCATTAGCAAACATGGTGGCATTCTCTATCCAAGGATCCTTCCAAAAGTCTATGTTAAATCCATTCCCTATTCTCTTCCTTGCCCCCAACTTAAGCACATTCCTCAATTTGATTAGGTGGTTCCATAGGGCAGAGCCAAAAGGGAGATCCATTTGAGACAGAAAGCAGCTAGAGTTCCTGTTTCTCAAGTACTTGGCTTGGAAGATTTTGACCTAGTCTTTTGAGCCATCCAGAAGATTCTAGCCATTTTTTGCAGTTAAGGCTTTATTTAGCATATGAATTCTTCTCATCCCTAACCCCCCACACCTTTTAGGTCTACAAACTTTATCCTAGCTGACAAGAGAAAGTCTATTTTTTTCCTCTATTCCTAACCTCAGGAATTTCCTCTGAATCTGTTCTATCTTCTCCCCTATATGAGTAGAAATTTTAAACAAGGAATGGTAATACACAGGAATATTCTGAAGAGAGGCTTTTAGGAGTTGGGTCTTACCAGCTAAACTCAACAACTTCCCTTTCATCCAGCCAATTTATACTGAATCCTTTCTAATAAATTGTTCTAGTAATTATTTTCTAATCTCTTAGAAAATAATGGAAGCCCCAGGTAAGTATCAGGAAACTCAGCTTCTTGACACCCTAGAATTATTTTCACTTTGTCCCTTATCTATTGATCAGTGTTGAAAAAGTAAACTTTGCTTTTCTCATAATTAATGCATTGACCAGAAACTACATCATAATCATTAAGAATTTGTTTCCAAACTCCTACTTCCCCCACCGAAGCATCCCTAAACAACAAGGTGTCATCAACAAATTGTTGATGAGACTCAGGCCTGAGAGAAGAAGCAACCTTAATACCTTTAAGAGCTTGCATATCCACCAACCTTTGAATATTTCTTCCTAGGGCTTCAACAAAAATAATAAGCAAGTAGGGAGAAAGGGGGTCCCCCTACCTGAGACCACGCCCACAAGAGAAGAAGCCCTAGGGAACACCATTTACCAAAACAGAGTACATAGGAGAAGTAACACAAGCTGAAATAATCTTTAAGAATGTACCATCTATCCCAAACTTCTTAAGAACAACAAAAAGGAAAGGCTAGGATACCCTATCATAGGCTTTTGAGATGTCAATTTTAAAGGCCATTCCAGGCTTTTTCGAATGCTCCATGGAGTGGATTATCTCATGAGTTTAAATAACAGCATCAAGAATGTTTCTACCTTCAACAAAACCTTTTTGATTAGGAGCTATCATTTTTCCCAACACCAATTTAATTCTAAACACTAGAATTTTAGAGAAAATTTTATAAACAGTATTACAAAGGCTAATAGGCCTAAAATATTTCATTGCAGAGGCCTCAACAGATTTAGGGATAAGAGCTATAAAAGTAGCATTCAAATTACTTAACAACCTTCCCGACCTAAAAAAGTCTCTTGCAGCATTAAAGAGATCATCTTTAACAATTTCTCAATAAGTTCAAAAAAAAATAGGGGAGAAACCATCAGGACCCTGGGCTTTAAGGGCTCCAAAAGAAAAAATATCCTTTTTGACTTCTTCCAGAGAAATAGTATTATTCGTCATCTTAAGATCTAACTTGGAGACAACATTAGGAATAACATTAAGAAAATCAACATTAACCTGGGGATCATTGACATGGTTTAAGAGGTAGGAGGAGAAATAATTAACAGCTTCCCTAGCAATCTCTCTTTCGTTAGTAACAATAGATCCATCCTCTTTAACCAATGATCTAATTCTATTTCTACTTCTATGTTTGAGAGTAGATTGGTGGAAAAATTTGGTGTTCTTGTCCCCTTCCATCAACCATTGAACTCTTGACTTTTGTTTCCAAAATATTTCCTTCTTTTTATTGCATTTGTACCATTGGGATCTCAACTCTCTTTCCTTCGCACAAGTCTCTTCATCCGCCAAACCAGACTCCATTCTATCTTGTATTTCTTTTAAATTTTTTCCCAAAGCATTTTTTAACTCAAAAATGTTACCAAGAGATTGGGCATTTACTTTGCCCTAACGCTTTGTATGGGACGCGGTTGGTTTATATACACGGGTGGGCTGGCGAAAACGAAGGTAGGTACTTATCCTACACCACAGCGCGAATTACGCAGAGAAGCATTTGCGTCCGGCTGGAGCGCAGGAAGCGAGAATTTATCTGCATTCCGAAAAATATCAAAATTCTATCCCGTTTAACTTGAATTAAAATGGTTTCCATTCCTCCTATTTGACTAGGTGAATTTAGTGCCTTGGAGAGGAATATCAATCAGCCCTGTCAAGTTAAAGAATTCAACAAGCTCCATCATACTATTTGAGTACTCATCCAATCCACCTGACTTCTTAGAAGGAAGGAGGGGAGAATTGAAGTCCCCTCTCAGCATCCAATGTTCATCACACCTTTCAGAAATAGCTTCACTAAGTTGTTCCCACAACAAAAATCTATCTCTACTAGAATTGGGGGCATAGATATTAACAAGATTCCAAGACTCGTGAGAGCTTGGATCTTCCAGAGTAATCTCAAGGTGATTCTTACTATCAAAACAAAAAGAACCTTTCAATTTAGAGGGGTTCTAGATGGTAGCAATACCTCTAGACACTCCTTCAACTTCACAAACACAAAAACCAGCTCTAGGCCAAATACTAGCAATAGCTTTTTCAAAAGTTTATTTCTTCATCTTCGTTTCTTGTAACAGGAGGACATCAACTTTGTTATCCATGATGCAGGTCTTTACCAAAAACTATTTATAGGGACTGTTTAGGCCCCTAATATTCCAAGAAACATACTTCATTAAAAACAGAAGCAACCACACCCCCCAACACAGCCTGCAACATGAACTACTTTTTCTTGGACTTCAATCTCGTGATCAAATCCAAGGTTTTATGTTTACCTGTAGCCACATACCTTACTGTATCTTTCAATCTTGCTTCCTTTTGGGAGGGTCTTCCCACCTTATTTCCCCCTCCAACATCTGGTTTCTTTTTCTTCTTTCTTTTCGAGGTGGTTTGTGACCATCCCTCATCATCCTCCTTATCACTTGAACCTTGAGGGAAGCCAAGAAGGGCTAATGACTCGTTTATATTTTGAGCACCAAATTGGGAGACAACATTTAGCTCCTCCAGGGACAAAGATATCTCTTGAAGAACATACTCAACCTCTTCCAGGACTTCCACAGTACCATTTATTGACTTGTTATCCTTGAGACCCTAGACATTCAAGGGGTCCTCAACTTGAATCTTAACCTCCTGATCTTCAACAGTAGGGCCAGCTAGCACCTCAGAATCCTTATCCTTCAAAAGGGGAATGGCCTCAAAATCATTATCCTTCAGAAGGGGAATGGACACCTTCTGAGGGGACACAAGAGAAGGTTGCACTCTAAAGTCCATGGCTTTAGGCGAAGAGTCTTCTTCAAACCTCTTACCTTTGGATTTTGAGCTTTCACCCAAAGCCACACAATAGTCTACAAGATGACCAAACTTCTTGCAATGTTGAAAGAAGAGGCGAGCATTTTCATACTCTAGGGGTTGGGTCCAGTTGCCAAACATCGATTTAAGAAAAATAGAAGAAGGAAGAATTGTGCTAACTACCACATTGACACAGATACAAGCATATACAAGTCTTGATCTCTCCTGGGTGATTTTATCAATGGCCAAAAGACTCCCAAAATAGTTAGCAATACCCTAAGAAATTCCTTTCTCCCAAAACTCTGGGGGAAGCCTCAGAAGTCGAACCCAAGTAGGAACAGATGCCCCCAAGTCAGCCGACAGGTCAAAGCTAGGTTTCCATTTACAAAGAGAGAGAAAGTTTTTAAAGCCTGGGTCAAAGGCCCATGGACCTCCGGTTAAAACTTTCAGCATATCCTCATAAACCACAAAAGAGAACAGAAAAATACCTCTAGGCATGGCATTAATGGTGACACTACCTTTGAGGTTCTAGGTGGAAGCAGCGCACTGACACACTAGTTCAATATTTGGCCTGAATGACAAGAACTTTCCAACCAAAGCCATTTTGAGGCTATCCATCGCCTTCAGCATAAGGGCCTCAAGAACATCAACTTCCCAACCAGCAACTGAGCAAGAAGCATAATCCACAAGTTTTTTATTTTGGGCTGGTGAGTCAGACCCCGCCAACTTGTCCACATAGGAAGCAGGAGCTTCCTCAAAAAAAAAGGAATTAAGACCATGCATCGGAGAGAAGGGTGACTTCCCAGAGATTCTGAAAGTCTTTTCCCTAGGGGAAATGACAACAATACGAGGTGAGAACATCTTTTCAAAAGTAGGTAGGCTGGCTACTGCCACCATAGGCACAACAACAAAAGCGGGGACATCATCCTTAGAATGGGGAGCCTTCCTGCCCCCCCGAAACACCCATGAAAATAGATAGCAAAACGGTACCAAAAATTCAAAAAATAGCCAGTGTGGGAAGAGCAAAGCTAAGCTCAACTAGATGTTTCTAGTGAAGCAAATTGTAGTTCTATCTATAAAAAATAAGTGGACCAATTTTAATTTTCTAACTTGTTTTAACTTATAATGAAGAGATAAATAAAATACCTAAACAAAAAATAGAATAGTTTGATATTCGTTGCCATAGGATCTTTTGTGTAGTTTGAAATGTTGGTGTAATTAATTAATTAATTATTACACTAGCATAAGTTAATTTAGGTCATAAATCATTTTGTCCTAGGTTGCATCATTTAATACATGGGATAATATTCCCTTCCTAGTTTGTGGGATAAGATTCATTCTAGAACTTATCTCATCATTTAATGATCATCTACATAGGGTTCACATGTTGTCACATGTTGTTAGATTATAACACTTGGCAACATCTCATGCATATTAGGGTTTACCTCTTGCCTATTTAATTAGGCATCTTGTTCATTTGTAATATATCATATCAATATCATATCAATCATATTATCAATAGAATCTTTAATCAGCATTCCATTGTTGCAACACTTCTCTTTGTGGTTGATTATCTTTCATGGCTAAAGTCCTTCATTGAAGATTCCGGAGCTTCAGGGGCTGTGCAATCCATCATCTCAACATGGTATCAGAGCTAGTCCATTGAAACATTAACCCTAGATCCAGGAAGTTTGGAGTGCAAGATTCCAGCAGGCTTGGAGTTTTATGTTGTAGGCTAGTTGGTTCTACCCAGGAGCCAAGCTGATTTCTGGTGCAGATCAGGCTCTCTCCAACCTCTCCATTGCGTCCAGAAGGCCTCAAAACCCATAGATCGCCTGTTCATTTGCCAAAATCAGAGTAGATTCAACCGGGACCCTGTGAGGTATTATCTAGGGTTTGCATTTTTTTGTACAATCCGTACAGTTTTGCAGAAAAAAATCCCCCTTTAAGTCCTCCATCAAGGCAAATTTTTTTTTAGAAAAATCAAAAAAATTCTGGCTATTTTTCTTGGCAATTTTTTATATAGTTATTGCAAAAATCAAATTCTGCAGGGATCAACCTACCATTTTATTCACCAGTTGGCAGAAAAATTAATATTTTGGCTATAGTTTTTTGCGGTTTTATTTTCTATCGGCATTTTAAATTTAAATTGCAAATTATATTGCAATATTTAAATTTGTGGTCGGCATCCACCAACCAGCCCGCAGACTCTGTCGGCCCTGTCACATCGGTGACCTCTGCCGACATCATGCGTCGGCCACTGCTCCTGCCGATCTTTGTTTTCCGGCCACCGGCGGCTCCTATCTCCGTCAATCCACTTTACGTTTGATCCCGGGTTTGTTCCTTTGCTTGGTACCGAGAGGTTTTAAGCAGTTTTGTTCCATAGCCGGCGAAGCTCGCCACTTTCCCTACCCGGTCTATCCAGGCCCAGGGCCTCTATCCCCAACGGTGCCACCAACCGTCCAGAGCCGGCTTTACAGGATCTCCGCAGCCCCATCGCCAGCGCGCCGATCCGTGGGTTTTTCATTGCCATCCCTACGATCATAAGCCAGAATTGTTTGGGGCCGATTTACAAAAACCGGTGGCATATTTTGCTGAAACGCTAGTTAGCACAGTTTGAGATTTAGTGGGTTTCGCTGCGCGAGGCCATATCTTGGTAGCGAGACCTTCGAAGGGAATTGAGCACTAGTGGTGCCATCTATTTTGTAGGATTTTTCTGCTATAAATTTCTAAAGTCAATTGAAGTCAACCCTCCATTTTGGACTCAGAAGCACATATCTTCGCATCAGATTGTCGGATTTCGGAGATTCTAGCAGCATTCGAGAGATATTTCAGTGCATTTTTTCATCAGTCCACTCATTTTCTTCAGTTTCAGCTCTAGGTATCTTCTATTGGTTTTTTTCAATTTGGTGCATTTTCTTGATTCCTGAGACATCCTAAAGCTTGAAGAAAAATTTCTTGATCTCGGAGGCATATTCTCAGTTGCATATCTATTTGGAAGTCTTCTATTTGTCGTTGAAGGTCATTGTCTTTGTTTTCTTGGAGAAATTTTCATTATGGGGCTTGCATATTACTCTCCTTCTTTGGTTATGTTGCACAAGGGTAACTATCAGCAATGGCAAGATGGGATCTGCCACCATCTTCATTCACTTGATTTGTTGCCACATCTATTTGGTATAGTTCCTCACCCAAGTGAAGGTGTTCATAAATTTGCTTGGAGTTGCAGTAGGTACACTATTTTGGAAATCATTGCGATGCAAGTTGATTGCAATGTTTTGAGATCTATTGATCATTGTGATTGTCCTCACATCCTTTGGATTAAGCTTTGGGAGATCTATGGAGATTCAGACACTCCACCATTCCCCGATGGTCATGATTCAGAATGTCATTCTTCAGATCAAGTACCCCATGATGCTATTGTTGTGCAGGAAGTTGATTACCTTGATCTTTCCGAAGCGGTTGACAAGGTACCTTTCAGTGCTTCTTCTTCACCAGAGACAGTTGGCATTCCTTCACATTCAGTGATTCCTTGTCCGGAATCATTGATTGAGGCTTCCACTATCATCTTTCATCAGGACACATTCTATTTTCCAGACTTAACATCACATGATGGCTTCATTTCAGGCATCATTGACTTGGCTACTTCTACAAGTTTGGAGGACATTCTTGAGGGGATATCACTCCTCTATTTAGATTTGGCTTTGGAGAGTTGTTTTGAGTCTCCTCATTCTTTTGTCTCGACCTTGATTGGGAATCCAGAGACCATCTTGGAGGCACTTGGTTTCTCTTCAGAGATTTCTTATCCGAGAATTCTTCCCTATTACTCCTTTCAGGATTTGCAGTTTCTTCAGCATCCATCATTGGATTTACTTGAGACTTCTTTCAGTGGTTTTGAGGACACTTCATTCAGGGGGGGATATCAAGTCTCCATCACATCCATCAAATCCATTCTATCTTTGTCTTTGGATATTGTTCAACATCAGTTTCTGCATCATCGTGGTTTGTCACCCTCTTCATTGTTTGGGACTATGGAATTTTCATCATCAGGCAAGGAGACACTTGAGCAGAGTTCAGAGACATCATCATCCATGTTCATTCTTCCTTCCTTCAATTCCTATTCAGAATGGGAAGCATCTCTGCACTTGCATTTGGTTTTGTTTCTTCTGAAAGGGAGACAAGTTGTTTGTCGGCATTGGATCTTGTTTTGTCTTCAGACACTTACCTTTCTTGTAGGTGATCTTATCTTTTGGTGGGGGCTATATAGTCTTTCTATTGTATCCATGTGATAGATGGTGTCCTTGGGGGGTATTTGGGAGTCCTCAATCCTTCCCATCCTATCTCACATTTTTTTCTTTTTCATCTCCTTTTTGGAGAGGGGTTTTGTTCCCACTGGGTTTTCCCCTTTTTTCTCCCGGTTGTGGGAGATTCTCACGCATCTTCATGTACATGGGTACTTTACGTGCGGCCTTATGTAGGACCCATCATCATCGCCGCTAATCATTTTGTTGCACTACCTGGGTTGCACTTTGCGGGAGATTTGTTGGTGTAATTAATTGAAATTCCTTCCGCACTTCTTGCTCTCGGAGACCAACTTCTGAAAAGTTAGCAAATCATTTGTCACCGGGTTTCCATTTAATAAATGGGATGTCCATTGCCTTCCCTAGTTTGTGGATAAAGTTTCCTTCTAGAACTTATCTCATCATTGTAGATCAAATGTCTATAGGGTTCCACATGTTGTCACATGTTGTTAGATTATAACACTTGGCAACATCTCATGCATATTAGGGTTTACCTCTTGCCCTATTTAATCGAGGGCATCTTGTTCCATTTGTAATATATCATATCAATATCATATCAATCATATTATCAATAGAATCTTTAATCAACATTCCATTGTTGCAACACTTCTCTTTGTGGTTGATTATCTTTCATGGCTAAAGTCCTTCATTGAAGATTCTAGAGCTTCAGGAGCTGTGCAATCCATCATCTCAACATGAAATTCTTTGTAATTAAAATTTAAAAGTTGGAAACTGTAGAAATTTCTTAGGTTTGATATCATCCCATAATTAGGGTTACACTTTTTGGTCAAACTTGACATTGAAAGCAATTTTTTGAGCAAAATCTTCACTTTCCAACACCTATAGTAGGTAAACTGTTAGGAATTTGAAGATGATCCAAACTAGTGATTTGTGAGATTTTTTCTAATGATTTTAAATATAATTTAAAAAAAAATGAAATCAAATTGTAATTTTTTTGCATCTCCTTTGATAACTAGTTTTTAATTGTAAACAACATTTTTAAAAAGTGATGTGTACTTTCAATTGCATAACTTTTTTCTACAAAGGATAAAATACCAATTCTTTTTAATTTAGGTTTGTAACACTAATATCTAGTGCTTCCATTTTGTTTCATAATGTTTTGTTGAATATTTTTCTTTTAGTTAAGTTTTGAAGTCAAACCAATTACAATTTAGACATAGGTGCACTTTCAATCACATAAATTTTTTTGTATTTATTGAAATTCATTTTCTTTTTTTTTGTTTAAATGAGGACATAAATACCTAGTGGGTACATATTTTTCAAAAAAAAACACTAATTTACTATTTTTCCACAATGGTTTTTCACCGAACTTGATGTCCAGTGAAAAACCTATGTTCAATAAAACTAAAAAATAAAAGAAAAATATATCAAATTTAAGGTTGTTGGGAAGCTCGTTTTGAGGACTACGGTTCTCCAACTTGGTTCATCTATTTGACTCCATTTGCACCTCCAAATTGAGCTTCAAAAGAAAAAAAAATGCATTGATTTTGCAATTAAAGAGAAAAGTTTAAAAGGGGTGGGGGGGCGGGGGTTCATTCAAACTCCCCCCTATATGGTGCAAGTGGGGGTTCATTAGAAGAGGGGGGAGGGGGGGTCGTTCATTAGAAGGGTGGGGGGTTCATTAGAAGGAGGGGAGTTCATTCTAAGGGGTAAGCCATTTTAACTTTTTTGATGGGCGTTTTTAATTTTATGTACTAAGATCTTGTAAATGGATTTCTTTCACTATAGGTTATTTTTATAAATTTTTCCCTCCTAATTTTTAAAAATGTTTGATACATGGCTTTAAAATCATGTATTTTTATTGGATAAGAGATGATGGGGTGGATTGATAGACAATTTAAACTTTGGTGTATTAATTGTTTGATTTGATTCAAATGGTGAACCTCATATCTGCATATCTATTTTATAGGTACTAAATATTTGGTAGTTGAATTCTTCAATTTGGACATTTACTACTCGATATTTATAAAAGATGGGATGAGTATGAGAAATTTTTTTATGTCAAGTTGGGAATATATTTAATTATTAAATGACTGGAATTTGAACACTTGTATATTATTTATTAAGTAGCAAGTATGTATTGATTTGACAAATTTGTTTGTGTTTGGACAAATATCTTGTAAGATTGTACAAACTAGAATATAATATTTATACTAATTCTATTATATTTTTAGAATTAATTTGAAGTTATCATGAATAGAATTGTATTTATTATCATATGGAGTATTATATGAATAATTTATTATTATTATTTTGTTATTGATTAATGGGTAGATACATATATTTTATTGCATCAATGATATATGTTAGGTGAATTTAAAATAAGTAATTACATGGTACTTATTAAAAAAAAAGAAAGTTGATATTTAATATTCAAACAATAGTGTACATGTGTTCAATTAATGGAACAAAATATGACAAGTACTATAATACCCACAACATACAAATAGGAACACAACACAATACACAATACACAATACCATCCATAAGAATTGACTTATAAATTTTTATTTTTATTTAATTTCCAATGCACACAAATCATTTGAACACAGACACAATTAACCATATAGTCATAAAGTTGTCTCATGAAATTCTTTTATTATATAACTGGTTTGACACTTCATAACCAAAGTTATAAAGAGAAGCATAAATGTAGCATATAGGTTACATCTTCATCAAATAAATAATTAAATTCAAAGAAAATATTGGAAGACAAGTCCTAAGTGACAGACCTATGCTTTGGGGGCTCATCCATGATGGTCTTGCCTATGTAACAAAATTTGAGGCTTCATAGTTTAACAAGGGTCATTTTTAATGTGTTGATCGTAGCAAGGTTCTCATACGTACATGAGCAATTCCTGTTGCGACTTAGTTCATTAGTCACCAACCTTGTTGAATAATTTGCATGTCAACATGAAGTTGCAAGATATACTTGAAGGAAGTATAATGCATATGAACTACTTGAGCAAGGGTAAGGTACGATAGTGTAGATTAGATTTTAAGCCTTACCAAACTACTATAGGAGTATTTACAAGTCTCGTAAGTATATAAATCATCAATACTAACTTAAGACTACAATAATATGATTAGAGATATTTGAAACCTAGTTGTCTATTAATCCCAACCTATTTAATTTATCACAAAACCACCATGGGTTAAGAGAAGGTAAGAACTTACTAGATTCAACTACCTTGTTTAGCATTTTCAATATATGGACAAGTATAAAATACAATTACAAAGTCCATCCATTTACCAATAATATTTAATTTAGATGTTTTTAAGAAAAAGAACATTATCTATTCAACATAAAATACAAAGCATCAACATACATTACACATTCTAAGAAAATAAAGAGAATAACACTGAAAAGTTCTGTTATTTTCAAATTGTCCAAAAGTTACAACAAAGTTTCTATGAGCACAAAATTATTATCCTTTGAGTTTGACTAGGTTATCTTAGATTCATAAAGAAGCCCAAAAGCTTAAATCATTCTTTAACAAAATTTAAAATTTGAACTCATATAAGCAAGAATTAACTTAGTAAATCCTAATTAGAACTTTAAATAAATTCCATAACATTAGATGTTTTCACAAACTCCAATTCTCTCAAGTTCTCCCAACATATTTTTCCTTCTACAACCCTCCACTCTTAATTTTTTTAAATCATAAGTTACTATGATGGGGTACTCATATTCATAATCACAACTAGTGGGTACTCATATCCAAGACCTCCCAAATGGGAGCCACACCCTCTCAAACCCCTTACATGGAGGACTCTCTACTCTTGAGAGAAAGAGTCTACCCCAACACATATTCTCAATACAAATATAACACAAAATTTTATAACATAACCTACCCAACATATATAACTTTATTCACTTATGAAGACAAGATCATTTTCTCATGAATTTACAAACTTCAACAATCATAACAAAATTTAACAATAATACTACTACACATTCATACAAATTTTATTTTCAAATGCAAAACTACTACAAGGGATTAACTCATACCTTGAGAATTCTTTTCCCAACACACTTGATGAAATCTTTTTGATGAAGAATCCTCTAAACTTCTCCTCTCATCTTAATCCTTTTTCCCAATTATCTTATCCCTTCTCTCATCTTAAAAATTGATTACTAAAAAAAAAAAACCCCTCCAAAAAATAAGCATTCTCATCCTCAAGAGAAATGCATAAATTTAGGAAAGAGAATTTATTCATCTTATTACAAGTGTCATCTCCATACTAGATCTTAACTTCTTTTATAAGGACCCCAAAACTAATTTTGAGGAATGGATGCGATGATACCACCTCTCCCAACCACTTTCAAACTACCTCCAAATTTCGCCACATTTTAAATGGTGGTTTTAAGAGGTAAAAATTTAATTAAAATAAAACTTCTTACCCTTCAAAATACTCATTACCCATAGTACTAACACTTATATACTTAAGAATTGACCAAAATGAATAAAAATAGTCACTCAAACCCATTTAAAAGTTCCTAATTAAAAAACCTAAAAAATTAAATACTTAGGGACTTAAATTAATTAAAAAGACTTAATTTACTCACTTAAAAACCCTTTTAAACTCACTAGAATAGGATTGCCAAAAATATCAACTTTCAAAAGACCAAACTTCTATACATATTTTCTCACAACCAAATAAATTCACACCATAAAGCATAATAAATTCACATTACAACATATTCATATCACAATATTGCACATACTACACATGACTTAGTTCCTCCATATGAACTAAGATCAACTTAACCAATAAAACACAAATTTGGGTTTAGCATGTGACCCCAATTCGCATTGACACTTCACTTGCACACTTAAACATAGATATTAGTTTTTTATTTGCAATTATCATAGTCAAAGCATCAATAAGTAACACAATTTTTTTTTTGCATATATCAACTATACACTTCTAATCAAATATTCTAATTCATTCACATTTCATATAAGATTAATTACACATTTCTTATTTATCATCCCATTGATCATACTAGAAACATTTCATTTTCCAATGAAAAAATATTTTCTAGAATATGAAAACATGAATCAACATATTGAAGCATATTCATCACATAATTCAAACTTTCATCACAATCACATTTGACAATATTGAAATTTACTAAGAAAATAATTTATAAGTATAGTATTATAATCATTCATCAACTTGTAATATATCTTAATGCATCATTAAAGATCAACTCATCACTTCAACTACTCATGTGAATCTCATAGAAAGTAAAATATCATAATTTAATCAACCAATTATAAAATAACATCCTAACAAGTTCTAGATTAATGTGCACAAGCAACTTATCAACAATCCATGATAGACATTAGAAAAATAGAACATCAAAAAATATCACTATCAGTCATAACATGAGATGTCCATCAATTCAAAACTCAATTATTAGTCTATCCTAATTTCATCCTTCATGTAGACAAGATCAACAATTTTACAAATATCTCCATGCTACCTATCCTTTTGAGGAAAGGTATGAACACGTGAGACAGAGGTGACCTTACAAGTACCCTCACAACTATTGGAACATGCCCAACTACTTGTCCTCTCCCCTAATGAACATATCCTTGCAACTAAAATTTTATTTAATTTAAGATTTCTCCATGGAAGAAGTCCCTTATTTTTAAGCCTATTTTCGCCTTGCTTGTTGAAGATTTGTCAATTATCCAAGATTGAAACCAAGAAAAATCATTATTTAGAAAGCTCATTAATTATGCAATTTCCTAGTCAAACCAAATTATTTCCATCCATTTATGTAAAGATTTTCAGGGCAACTAATGAGGATTCCAAATTATATAAGAAAATAAAGGCATACCCAACACTTTCTCTACAGTTGAACTATAATAGTGAGTCTTGGACAATGGATTTCTCATATCGAGTGCGTTCAACACACTCTTCAACAGTTTGCACCTAGAAAGAAATCTCACCTTTATTTTTCATTGTAGCAAGTTGGGAAAAAATTGAATTGGGCCCATAGTAGGCTATCAACTTCATCAAAGTTTATACTTTCCAATTAATTTCTCAAATGTGTGCAGTGATGAACTCTTTTTTTCTCTATCTCTATCTCTACAGGTGAAGAACAACTATGTAGATTTGCTATTTGAAAAATAAAAGAATTTACTTCCTTATTCCAATTAGTGCGTGATGTAATTACAACAAGGACCATCGTTTGAAGTGCTACTCCAACAATAATACCACACCATATTCCCTGTCAAATGCCAACACAATTTTTTGACTTAACTAATACTAATTATAAATTAATTCTGAGGTCATGGTCATAACCCAATTCAAAAGTGCATTAAAAAACATCTTTCCACTTGTTAGAAATTCATCTTAATCATTGTCATCATCAAACACAATATGATCACTCATTACCTTTACTCCCATATCGGTCTTAAATCCTATAAGCAGTCCAATGGGTAGACCAACACAATAATATGTTGCCAAATTAACATAAGCTGCCACGGCTTGCCATCCACATCCGATTGCCACACCTGCCATCAAACTTCTCTTATATGCATAAGAGTTAAGTTTTCACATAAAAACTACTAATATTAATAGATTAGTTTGAACCAATGCAAATAAACATGCCTGATAGTACTGGTTGAATGCCATTTAAGAGAACCGATACTGCCAAGAATGGGGTCAATCCAAAGACTGCACGCATAACGGCAATACTGTCACTGAAGGCCATGCTCATCTCCTTCCTCAGTACAAGAACTCCAATGGAGAAAATGATACTTAGAAGGAAGCATGTGGTCACCGAAACCATTAATGAAAACCTCGCAATCTTAGGGCGTCTCGCTCCCAACTCATTCCCAACACGTATACTACACAAAGACAAATATGATTTCAAAGCTTAAATTTCCACAATCCATAATACCTTCATATATATATAAAAGACCCCATCAGCGTCATCTTGATGATAAGTCTAGAAAGAAGATCGCATTCACAGTTATCAGAAGAGATTTTTTTCTGAAATAAACCATTAAAACCTCTGAACAATAATTTGTGACATCCACAAATCAAGGAGCAATACAAGCACAAATAAAATTATATGATGTTATGTATGGTAGAGAAAGTGCCCAAGTATCGGGCCATGTAGTACCTTGTAGCTGTGCTGAGGCCCAACATTATCATTAAGTCCCAATTCAAATAATTCATGCCGCAGGTCAAGCACGATAGCATCAACATTAAGAATTTTATTTAAGACGGCCCATTGGGTATATTAAATGGGCAACGTAGTCTGTTGGCTGCATAGACAGTATGATAACTGTCGCAACGTCTATGTAGTCAACAGACTTCATGTTTAACTGTATTTATTTATTAATTAACTAAAAATAAAAGACAAAAAACAGGGCCCTATTGATGTACCAAACAGATATAGCATCCAAAGCAATCTCTGGATTTGGCAGCAGTCCCGAAATGACGACAAGCCCTTGTGTGTACCATATTTCCAACCTATTCATTGAACATTGACATATTTCACATATTGGCAGTCAGACAATAGAAATCCTAGGTAGTCATGAACATTCTAAAATGACTGCAAGAGCAGGGAAATGTAAACACATACGTTAGCATTAAAGCAGAAGCCACAGTTAACTTGAAGTAAGACCAGAGTCCAGTAAAAGCTTGGAGAGTGAACCCTGTCCATGTCTCCTTGCATGAAGGGCTGTAGAATATGTAAGCAGCAGTAGTAACGACCAGAATCCACCATGACAAACTCAGTACTAAAGCTGCCCCTAGTAAACCCAATCCTAGCTTGTAAACAACGAGCCAAGTTAGCAAAATATGCAATAAAAACACCACAATTGATAAATATGCCAGTGGTGCCACTATGTTCTGGGCCTGCAGAAACCTTTGCATGGGATCACTTATTGCAAAGGCAAACAGCTGAGGCATTAGCCCTTTGGCAAAGAGGGCTCCTTCTGCAGCTATTGCTTTGCTCTGGCCTATTGCCACCAGTATAGGACCTGCAAACCAGTAGACAAAAGCCAGAAGTACTGCTGTTGCAGTCATTATAATAACGGATCTTTGCAAGATGACTCCCATCATATTGTACTGTTTGGCACCATAGGCTTGTCCACACACTGTCTGTACTGCGCTTGACATTCCTAACTGCAAAATTTGATGCAAAAACTATTCTTTACTTTTTTTTCATTGGACTTAAAAAACAGGAAAATACAGTAATAAGAGACTGACAGTACTACAAAACTTGACACAAAGACTTAGTGGAAATGTGCATCACTTTTTCACAAGTGATGCACATAAAGAAACTAACCATAATTCCATAGGCAAGTCCCTGGATCCCCACATTGGCTATGGCAGCCCCAGCAAGCTCCAGCTCCCCCAAGTGTCCTACAAACATCTGAGATATGGAACTCATCATGAAGTTTAATATGCTAACAGTTATCGAAGGACCAGAGAGAATCCACAACTTCTTCGACTCCATCAAAGCAGCTTTAGCAATATTTGTCCAAGGAATTTGCTCTTGTGATAACAATTCTTCAATTAAGACTGAATCCTCCTCAGACTTGTTATTTTTTCTCTGAATAAGTGACTCTCCAAGACCGCCATCATCTCCATGGTTACTCATCGTCTCCTCTAAGGAAATATATCCCACTTCAGAACTACTCATTCCTATTTAAATAAAATATCAATTTATTGTCGACGGATCGATAAAATATGATTGGTCACAAATGTTCCCATTGAATCACAATCAGTCTTCACCTAACACTGCCTCTGCTTTTTAATTTTCTTTAGTTTATAATACATGCCAGACATCTTGAGCCCCCAACCACTCTTCCATAGTAAAAACTATAGTTTCTTTTAAACATAACTGCCTCAGCTGCCAGTGATTGAGATAATCACAGCAGAAACAGAGCCCATGATAGAAGCAGTTGCAGCGGATACAGTATCTGTGAAAGAGAGAGAACGTCCTACTTCATCACCATCGCAGCAATCACAGGTCCCCATTGACTTGGACTCTCCACCACTTCTGCCTGGGCTTCTTCCTTGATGTGGAAGGTAATGAAAATTGAACCGGTGGCGGCTCTGTTCGGGGAATTACTACCTCCTTGTCTTCTTACTAACAACCCTACATTAATCTTGTCTTTAATGCAAAACAACATTACAACAGTTGAGTATAAAGTTGAAAGGACTACACAACATTTGGAGAGAAACATAGTCCAATAGGCTGCCTAAACAAATTTACATGAGCTGTAAGACTGTATTACATTGGTCGAGCTTGTTGTGGAGCTGAAAATTCAAGACTTGTTCCTTAATCTGTTGAAACTAATCTTTATATAATCAAATTAGGAGTACGAGAGAATCTAAATTCATATTATTTTTAAAGGACATTTATAATTATTTACTATTTTTAATGGATATGAAGTATAATATTATTATTGATTATTTTATCATTAAATTTAAATAATGTTCAAGTACAACTCTTCCACAAAATAATTATATTCTAATAAATTTTCTAACTCTAAAAGAAAATGAATTTAAAGAAAGTGATATGCTATCATCTTTATAGTCAACCCACAATATTATATAGATACCCACAAACCTAAAACAATGTTAGAATATGTGGTCAACAATAATGCCAAACATTTAATATTCCTAATAAGATGGACAATATAGAATGATCTTTATATAATCATATTATAAGTTTGAGAGGATCTAAATTCATATAATTTTTTCTTAAGAGTTATCCATAATTATTTACTATTTTTTGTGGATATGAAATATAATATTATTATCGATTATTTTATCGTTAAATAAATTTAAATAATGTTCAAGTAAAATTCTTTTACAAAATAATTGTATTCTAATAAATCTCACAACTCTAAAAGGAAATTAATTTAAAGTAGCATGTCATCATCTTTATAGTCAACCCACAATACTATATAGATGCCCACAAACCCAAAACAATGTTAAAGTATGTGATCAATAACAATGTCAAACATTGAATAACACTATGGTAGATAAATAGTCATTTTTGTCAATAAAAATAGAAGAATTATTTACTACTTTTATGTATGAATGAAGTGTAAAATTCTTCTAGATGGAGGTATCTTTTGTCTTTCTTCTTTCTTCTTTTTGATTTTTTCACCTAAAGCCCCACAATTGAGGGGAAGATTGAGATGTTTCTAGGAAACTAACACAAATTTATCCCAAGATCAAAAGTACTTGTTTTTGTTTGAAGAATGGTTCATCCTCACCATTACCATCTCTAAGATGGCTAAATCTAGGGTCACAATGACTTCCCCCATACTTCTAGCTTTGTTCCTAAAGATCCTCAAGTTCCTCTTTATGTCTTTCATTTAGCACTTCCACATATTCTAGTTCTATTGAATACAAATGGTGTCATCATTTCTATTGTAGACTGCTTTCCTATAATGTAGCCCCACCTTCAAGAGCTCTATTTCATAATTTGAGAAGATACAAGTTTCAAAATCTTTCCATATTATTCTATGGAGGCCCCCATCACTTGAAATCCTAAAGTAATATTTGACAAATATTTATAGTATATACAATTTTAATGAAGGATGTTAACATGACATCAAATTTAATATCATTTTATAAAAATAAAACCTTTTGGTTGATAATCAATGTTTTAGGCATATGCCAATCATAACAAATAAGAAATGATAATAATTAATATAATATTCAAATGGTGATGCGACTTATCATTACTATAATAGATAATAATTATTATAATTTATTTAAATAGAATTATGACTTATCATCAGTATAAGAGATAATACTAATTACTATAATATTTAAATGGTGTTGTTGTTGCTCATGAGTCACTTTATAATAACATTGATAATAAATGTTTGATACTCATTAGACACTTGCCATTGTTTTTATTAGGAAAGCGAGGTTTTGAAAGGGCCCTGAACCTTGTACAAGGAGAAAGATAGAGCATTAAGCACAATCAAACATCAAAGAACAACCATACAAAAAAACTAAAAGACTACATAATACAAAGCATTACAAAACTTAGTACACCACCCAACTAACACAAAGTCATGGGGGTTTAAAAAATTGTTCCAAACATTTTTTCTTTATTGTAGAAAAAGGGTTCTTCTCCTCAAATCTTTTTTTTATAGGGAGAAAACACGAGACCATTGACAAAACCAACTTCCAACCCTAAAGTTTTAAAAGAGGAGTCCAACATTGGTGAAGAGGAATTCCCTCTAAAATCTTTATTCTGAAACTCCTCAAACCTGGAGTAGTGTACTCCTCCACAAAAGCTAGCATTTTTTCCCTTTTTTCCAAACAAAGTGTTGTTTATTATTACTCAAGAAAGTAGTGGAGGTATGACCCACTTTAATAAAGGGCACACAATCTACTAAGAGATGGAGGGTGAATCAGTAGATCTAATTAATTCAAAAATCTTAACTTCAACTCAAAATATTGGATCATGCAACTTGAATCTTCACTGCTACTAATCAAGCATTGAACACACATTCACACAATTGAACACTCGATATATGTGGAAACCCAATATTGGAAAACCCACAGTGAGAATAGTTGGTTGGATCTACTATCCAAATCTAACCTCACAAAGAAGAAATATGCAAGTGAATTTTACAATATGAAGTAGGAACCAACCTATCAAAGACACCAATAACTATTGTATTTGTAGGCACCAACCTACTAGAGACACCAATCCCCAATGAATTAGTACAATAGGTAGAACACTAGTCCTACCAAATTACATAGATAAATCTTGTGGATCTTCAATTGTAGATTAAGACACCTCATACACTTCAGGACTAGCCATAGACACTCTTCCACACTTATTATGATCTTTTGTTAATGGCACACACTTTGAAATGCAACTCACATTAAATAACTCTAGCTTCACAATTTTCTCCTTATATATTCACCTTCTACACATCATCAAATTCACATTGTGCATCCATCTATTTAATGAATATATACATGAAATTACATTAACACTTCTTCTATGTTGGCCAAGGGTTTACAAATAACCAAGATGGCATAAGGTGGACCTAAATTCAAATTACATGAAACATGTAACAAGTTAGTCCAAAATAAAATTTTGTTTCCGCCAAAAGAACATGATGTCATGTGCTACCACAAGAACCTTAACTAGGTCCTATCTTGACATCACATGCAAGATTTGAATTATGCACACTACTAGTCATTACTGCACAAGCCACAAACAATAATAGGTTGAGAGAAAAGCACAAAGAACCTTTTGTCACTACAATATTTTTGCATACTAAACATATCCTCTAGAAACTTAGGAATAAGATATAACATGTGTAGACATACTCTCCTCTCAAATCGTAGAGGAAAACTCCATTTCTGAAAGAAATGCTAACCATAATTGTATTGTCAAAGAAATCTTTGTGCCTTGAGAACTAAGTTGAAACATTTTAGTACATACTTTTGGATTACCTGTATCATAGTGAATAGATGAATGCATGATATTGCAAGCATACAATAGCCACACATATTTCCTAAAATATAACTAGTAACATATATTTTTGCAAATTTTTGCAACTCAAAATGATATGACAAGGGAATATAATGATAATTCATGTACTACTTAGCCTTACATCCTTGACACAATGAACTCCTTTGACATCAATGACAACCTCTATTCAACAATCTTTCACATTGTCATTGATGACAAATAACAAAATGTTGGTCCACCCATAAAACTAGTCAGTCACACACAAATACATTTCTCCCCCTTGGAAGATATAGCATTTTGAGTTCACTTTCTCCCCAATTGGAACCAATGGAAAAGGTCAATAATATTTCCCCTTTAAACTCATCCTTCAAGCCGCAAGACCACAACCTCAAGTGCAGAGAAATATGAAGCATTTATCTAAAACTCCCTTATTGCAGCAACACATTTTTCATTCTATAGGTTTTGAAAACTCATGCAGTAACCCATATGTGCTAAAAACATGAGCATACATACTTTATACTTTCCTTTGAAAAATTGCCAAACCACAAAGCCAAATCTTCAAACATGGAGAAATGAAGAGCATTTCTTTGAACTTTTCAAGACAACTTCCCCTGAGTCTATATTGTACTGCTTATGAAAAATGTTTTGCAAGACCACCAAGCCTTCTTGCAGTAGGGAGACCAATCTCCCCCTCAACATGTGCTTTCTCTTGATTCAAGAGGAGGGAGCAATAAATCCCAACTTTTTCCAAAGAAATTAAAAAGTCTCCTTAGCAGTAAATCTAGTTTTTGTTTGTTTTCCTTCATTACATGGTTTACAACTGATAGATTGATGATTCTTAATCTTTGGTATACCCCAGACCATTCCTCTTGAGCTAATCTTTACAATGGCATCAAAATTAATATGTCCCAACCTTCTGTGCCAAAGCCAAATTTCTTCTCTCTACATAGTAAGACAATTTTATCCATTCAACTCATTGAGATGATATATGTCATTGTATGTCTTGCTTCCTACCACAATCAGTTCTTCGATACTTGATTTCCTTATTTCACAACCTTCAACACTAAAGGATAGCTTATAACCTTTATCAAACATCTAACTTACACTCAAAAGATTATGTTTTAATCCTTCAACATACAAAACATCATGTGTCTTTGTCCCACCACCATCAAGACTCAAGGTACCCTTACCGATGATTTTGGAAATAGAATTATCTCCAAGAGTCACAAAACCTCCTTCAAATTTCTTGAAATTATTGAACTTAATTTTATCTCTAGTCACGTGGCTTGAACATTCATTGTCTATAATCCATAGATTCTTCTCCTTCTGAGCATGTAGAGAACATTGAGCAATCATTTATTTCTCTTACCTTTTCTCTTTCAAAACTTTATTTTAAAATTTATTTGATTCATGACTTCTATATTCTGATACTTTTATTCTTGTATCCAACTGATGACTCACAAGATTTCTTCTATAATTCCTAGCAATGTATCCAAAGTTATTGCATTTTTAAAAAATGATATTAAAGTTATACAGAGGTGCAAATGCATTATTGCTAACAAAATAATTTCTTCTTAACAAAGCTTTTCTACAATCCATAACATTATGACCAAAATTATTGTAATTAAAACAATAATCAAAAAAAGAATAATTGAACCTGGTGTTGTATCCCTATCTTCTGGATCTTCTGCTCTTCTTCTTAACTTGAATAAACTCATCATTTTGTGTCTTTCTTTCATCACTTGCAATAACTCTTTCATACTTTGTACTTTCGAAACCAGTCACTTCTGAACTTTCTTTAGCAAACTTCATTGATTGTTCTATCACCTTGTTCTTTTGATTGAATCAAAACCAATTTTCCAGTTTTTACATGCAAAGATCTCTGACAGCCAAATATACTAGTATTAGTACTCTTTCCAAACTTCATTTGTAGCTATTGATTCACCTTCTCAAGTTCTTTTCTTATCGACACAACTTCTGCTTCAAGCTTCTCATAGCACTTGTCTCTTGACAACAATTTTATGTCATAACTTCTTCAATCCTTTTGTTTTCTGTCTGTCTTCATTTCAATCATCTTCTCTCTTCCTCTGATCTAGAGATACCTTTTCTTTAGCCTTCACTTCTTACAATTCTCTTCTTCAATCTCTTAATCTCTTTTCCAACACATAGTATTCTTCCACAAGATCGGACTTTATCTTTATTATTTACAAAATACATTTTGTATCTTTAGTTTCAAAACCCATGAATACAATTTTTCTTTCTCATTTGGAGATATCTTCATCTTCATCAATAATAGTAGTCTTTAGGTTTTTCCACAATAGTGTCTCACTTTGGGACATGTTGATTTTTTTTCTAAAATCACTATTTTAGAAAACTAATGATTTAGCCTTGAGAGGCACCATCTAAAGGGTTTTAATTGAAGAGGGATAGATAAAACCTCCTTAGATCAAACCCCCTTGGATAGAACCCCTCTACTATTAAACCATACCCACAATGGAGTCCCCCTCACACCTATCAAAATGCTAGAAAAAAACCACTTTTTCTTTACCTTTCGAGGGATTAAATAACTCCATTGAAAAATTATATTTTTCAAGATTGTAGCCCTCAAAATGAGCTTTTCAACAAGTATAGTTTTGATATATTTTCATTTTATCATTTAATTAATTTTCAATTTTTACTAAACATAGGTTTTTCTCCTAACATCAATCTCTTTGTTGTGCAGAGTGGAAAAATAGTAAACCATTGTGACTTTTTTTTTAAAATACCCTTTCCCTAGTTATTGATGTCCTTGTTTCACACAAAAAAAAAAAAAAAGGATTTTGATATATACACAACAAGTTATGTTGTATGACACACATGTATGTCCAAATTATAGTTATTGTGACTTCAAAAATTAATTTTTAAAAAAATATGCAACAAAAAATTATGAAAAAATATCCTTTCCCTAGATATTGATGTTGAGAATCTACATTTCAAAAATAAGAATTTAATTCTCTATTGATTTTTTTTTTTTATGTTGTATGACACAAACGTTACTTTCTGAAAATGTTGTTTTCTATTTAAAACTAGTTATTAAAGGAGATGTTGAAAGACTCGTGATTTATTTCTAAAAAATTGAAAAAAAAATATTTAGAATATAAACACAAATTGCCACAAATAAATAGTTCACATCATCTTCAAATTCTTAATGGTTTAGCTGTTATAGGTCTCAAAAGATGAAGGCTCAATTAAAAATATTGATGTAAATGTCCACCTTAGGCAAAAAGTGAGACATAGTATTGTGATTTCATCCCTTCCTCATTAGTGTAGAAATTCTTTTTGTGTCCTTTAACCTTTATTCCTTCTCTAAATTTTTTTCTTAAATACATACTTTTGCTTAACATTGTCAAAATCCTTATGGGGACGCTTAGCCATAAAATGCCCTACTTCACCACATTTAAAACACTTAAAATGTAAGAACCAAAGCAAAATGAATATCTTTTTTTTATTTTTGATTCGTAAAACATAACCAAGGTTGTGAAGATTGTATTAACACTTTTGGCTGGAGCAAAGAACTGGTGAGGCCACAGGTGGGGGACCTCATCCCCGAGGTGAATGCAAAAAGCAAAGAGCATTAAAGCCCATAATCCATGCCCTCAAAACAACACCAAAATTGGAAAACTCAAAGATGAGATTCCACACATCCATTAGCTTTGACTCCACATTTTTTTTTGGAACAGAGATGCATGTTAAGTGTTAGTTCATTTTTCTTTCTTTTCCCTTGCACCAAAGTCCAACGGTCTTCTTCTATCCCTTCGGTCAATCCCTCATCTGAAAGTTTTGTGTGCAAGTTCTCCCTTCATGAGGCACTAACTCAGAGACTTTAGTTTGAATATCCACACCCCCAATTTGATTGTGATCCTTTGCAAGCTTTACATTAGCCTTCCCTAGTGGAGGCAGATTTGCCCCCACCCCTGCTTTGTCTGAAATATGTGAATCCTTTGGGAATTTGACCACATCTATTTTTTTTATTGGTGGTTTGTGCAGTAGTTTCCTGACAAGAGGTGGTATCTTCTTTCTCTACTGAATAGTGGAGGAGAGAGACCTCTTTCCACCAAGTGGATTGCCCATCAATTTTCTTCTTGGCACACTGGATAGCCATGTGGCCCATAATAAAGCATCTACGACAATGGAAGGGAAGTCCCTCATAATCTAACATTTGGTTCCAACTCCCACTGCTAGTTTTGAGAAGGATATCAACTAGAAGATCCTGAGTCATATAAATCTCCCCCAAGATTCAAGAATAGGCTGCGTGTAGGTAGTTTGATGACCTCTTATTAGTAGCAAGGAATTTCCCTAGTGAATTGCCCAAAGCCTCAAAACAAGAATCAAACCAAAATTGAAGTGGAATATTTGGAAGTCTTACCTAGATTGGAGTTGTTGCAAAAATTTCAGATGTAGGGTTAAATGTAGGATACCAAGGTTTCAACATAAGCAAGTGCTCCTTACAGCTCCATTGATAATTGTATAAAATTGTGTTGCGGTCTTGAACTCTGTCAAAAACCACCATAAAGAAACCTCGAGCACAAGGGTAAATATGAAGGTTTCCTTCCAAAATGGGCCTCCATGTTTCTGTAATCCAATTATGCAGCTCAGGTAAGCTAGGCCACAACCCTCTAAATCTCCCGATCAAGCCATTTTTTGTAAAGAAATCTTCTTTTTTTGCAATTTCCTGTGTGACATCACCCCCCAAATTCATTGTGGGAGTGGAACTGGCACATTTGAGAGATATTACCCTTGGATGCAATGTGGCATCTATGTCTATACATCCATTGATTCCCATCTTGGGCTTCGCCACCCTCACGTAGTTGCCATAAGAAAAACACGAGCCAGAACAATTCTTCTACCTGTATTCATTTCCATGTATACCCCAACCATCCACAACGTTTGATGTCTTAATGTCCATAGGATTTTGTGGCAATGAATCGATGGACTTGTGTAAATTAATTGCTCTTTTGCACCACCGTAGGCATCCCACCAGCTACCACCGCAAAGGAATGCCCTTGGTCTACATTAGCTCCTGAGTGGCTTGAATTCAAAAAGGCAAGGGGTGAACCAAACCCAAATCTAGGGTTTTCCAAAGAGTCTCCGGATAGAGGGGCATTCATGGAGCTCACTTCATAGCCCTGACCATATTTGACGACGTCCAAAAATGAGTCTTTTATGGAGGATCCAACACCAAAATGCAGTTTGTTAGGTATCTTAGTGGATCAAATAGATCCACCATTTGCAAGGAAGCTCGCCCCAACCACAGCTCAAGCACCATGGTAGCCAGAGTAAGGCGCAGAGGGAGAGAAATCCAATCTCGCATAGGTGTGCATGACCGCACCCCCCAATATGCTTTCGACCAAGGGATTAGAGACAGCCCTGTAGTCCTGCACATCGCTAATAGAGGCACCAAGAAAAACCTTTCCCTCTGACAGCGATAGAGATTCTGTAACTTTTGATAGTGACGACATTTCAGGGGTGCTTTAATTCTTATTTTAAATAAAACGAATATATAAAAAAATATTAATATATACTATATTTTTATATATAAATATACATTAATATATTAATATATAGATTTTATAAATATCAAACTGAAAGTGTCTACTTGGAAAGTTTGTTGGTTGTCTTTATCAAGGTAGATTCTTTTAATAAAATTTGTATTATCAACAATTACCAATTATTTTATTTCAGTCCTTAAGGCACCTAGATCAGTAATTGATCAAATAGAGAAAGTGATTTGTAATGCCCTAGGGTCAAGGAACCCCAGAGGATGACACATCTAATGCTCAAAAATGGAACTATTTAAAAAAAAAAAGAAATAACAGTGAACCGCATAATATTACATAACATACAATCTAATCCTAAGTCCTCTAAGGTTCCACGAGAATACATTATAATATGTTACATCATTACATTATTTGCAATAATTCTTCCTTAAATACATGTGGGAAGAATACATCAAATTACAATAAATAGTACATCTGATTTACAATCCAATACAAATGCATGAAAAATTGTCTTCTCAAACAGGTACATGAATTGGAATCCGCTAGACAAGGTACAACCTCCACACACACAAACAAGCAGCAAGGAAATCCAATGGAGGAAAAAACACCAACCTCCTGACCATGTGGAACCCTAAGGTCCACCCCCCATGCTAGGAGATAACATAAGGTCCCACTACAAACAAACAGTCAAGAAGACAAAAGGATAACATAGACAAGAGCTATACACGACTCCAACACAACACTACAACGACATGAACATTACATACAAAACATACATTGCTTCCAGAGGTATTTAGACAAAAGAAGGGGAAAAAAAACTAGGGAATGCTAAACTTCATTAGGGAAGAGTGTCAACACATGGTCCTGACATGGGTTGTCTTGATAGTCTCTCACTAGATGTCGGCCCCCATCTATGGTTGTCCTGACAGTCTATCACTAGATGTCAGCCCCATAGGGTGACACATGCAGAACCAACATTCCTTTCATGAGAATAAGGAAGTTGATCTTACCAACCAGGCCTTCTCAACCCATCCTTAGTCTAAACAAGCACTATAGGCATGGGTGAGGTATCCAATTATCTTGTTTAATGTGAAGGCTACCCATCCCCCTAATTCATTTTTAGGTTATCACTAGATTAAGAAACTCTCCA
>VDFB02263036.1:30782-152567 GCA_007258455.2 Sequoia sempervirens
TTGTCTCGACCTTGATTGGGAATCCAGAGACCATCTTGGAGGCACTTGGTTTCTCTTCAGAGATTTCTTATCCGAGAATTCTTCCCTATTACTCCTTTCAGGATTTGCAGTTTCTTCAGCATCCATCATTGGATTTACTTGAGACTTCTTTCAGTGGTTTTGAGGACACTTCATTCAGGGGGGGATATCAAGTCTCCATCACATCCATCATATCCATTCTATCTTTGTCTTTGGATATTGTTCAACATCAGTTTCTGCATCATCGTGGTTTGTCACCCTCTTCATTGTTTGGGACTATGGAATTTTCATCATCAGGCAAGGAGACACTTGAGCAGAGTTCAGAGACATCATCATCCATGTTCATTCTTCCTTCCTTCAATTCCTATTCAGAATGGGAAGCATCTCTGCACTTGCATTTGGTTTTGTTTCTTCTGAAAGGGAGACAAGTTGTTTATCGGCATTGGATCTTGTTTTGTCTTCAGACACTTACCTTTCTTGTAGGTGATCTTATCTTTTGGTGGGGGCTATATAGTCTTTCTATTGTATCCATGTGATAGATGGTGTCCTTGGGGGGTATTTGGGAGTCCTCAATCCTTCCCATCCTATCTCACATTTTTTTCTTTTTCATCTCCTTTTTGGAGAGGGGTTTTGGGTTTCCCCTTTTCTCTCGGTTGTGGGAGATTCACCTGCATCTTCTGTACATGGGTGCAGGTACATGGCCTTAGCGGGACCCATCATCATCTTGCATAATCATTGCATTTCACCCTCTAAGTTGCAGGGGGTGTTGGTGTAATTAATTAATTAATTATTACACTAGCATATAAGTTAACTTAGGTCATAAATCATTTTGTCCTAGGTTGCATCATTTAATAAATGGGATAATATTCCCTTCCTAGTTTGTGGGATAAGATTCCTTCTAGAACTTATCTCATCATTTAATGATCATCTACATAGGGTTCACATGTTGTCACATGTTGTTAGATTATAACACTTGGCAACATCTCATGCATATTAGGGTTTACCTCTTGCCTATTTAATCAGGCATCTTGTTCATTTGTAATATATCATATCAATATCATATCAATCATATTATCAATAGAATCTTTAATCAACATTCCATTGTTGCAACACTTCTCTTTGTGGTTGATTATCTTTCATGGCTAAAGTCCTTCATTGAAGATTCCAGAGCTTCAGGAGCTGTGCAATCCATCATCTCAACATGAAATTCTTTGTAATTAAAATTTAAAAGTTGGAAACTGTAGAAATTTCTTAGGTTTGATATCATCCCATAATTAGGGTTACACTTTTTGGTCAAACTTGACATTGAAAGCAATTTTTTGAGCAAAATCTTCACTTTCCAACACCTATAGTAGGTAAACTGTTAGGAATTTGAAGATGATCCAAACTAGTGATTTGTGAGATTTTTTCTAATGATTTTAAATATAATTTAAAAAAAAATGAAATCAAATTGTAATTTTTTTGCATCTCCTTTGATAACTAGTTTTTAATTGTAAACAACATTTTTAAAAAGTGATGTGTACTTTCAATTGCATAACTTTTTTCTACAAAGGATAAAATACCAATTCTTTTTAATTTAGGTTTGTAACACTAATATCTAGTGCTTCCATTTTGTTTCATAATGTTTTGTTGAATATTTTTCTTTTAGTTAAGTTTTGAAGTCAAACCAATTACAATTTAGACATAGGTGCACTTTCAATCACATAAATTTTTTTGTATTTATTGAAATTCATTTTCTTTTTTTTTGTTTAAATGAGGACATAAATACCTAGTGGGTACATATTTTTCAAAAAAAAACACTAATTTACTATTTTTCCACAATGGTTTTTCACCGAACTTGATGTCCAGTGAAAAACCTATGTTCAATAAAACTAAAAAATAAAAGAAAAATATATCAAATTTAAGGTTGTTGGGAAGCTCGTTTTGAGGACTACGGTTCTCCAACTTGGTTCATCTATTTGACTCCATTTGCACCTCCAAATTGAGCTTCAAAAGAAAAAAAAATGCATTGATTTTGCAATTAAAGAGAAAAGTTTAAAAGGGGTGGGGGGGCGGGGGTTCATTCAAACTCCCCCCTATATGGTGCAAGTGGGGGTTCATTAGAAGAGGGGGGAGGGGGGGTCGTTCATTAGAAGGGTGGGGGGTTCATTAGAAGGAGGGGAGTTCATTCTAAGGGGTAAGCCATTTTAACTTTTTTGATGGGCGTTTTTAATTTTATGTACTAAGATCTTGTAAATGGATTTCTTTCACTATAGGTTATTTTTATAAATTTTTCCCTCCTAATTTTTAAAAATGTTTGATACATGGCTTTAAAATCATGTATTTTTATTGGATAAGAGATGATGGGGTGGATTGATAGACAATTTAAACTTTGGTGTATTAATTGTTTGATTTGATTCAAATGGTGAACCTCATATCTGCATATCTATTTTATAGGTACTAAATATTTGGTAGTTGAATTCTTCAATTTGGACATTTACTACTCGATATTTATAAAAGATGGGATGAGTATGAGAAATTTTTTTATGTCAAGTTGGGAATATATTTAATTATTAAATGATTGGAATTTGAACACTTGTATATTATTTATTAAGTAGCAAGTATGTATTGATTTGACAAATTTGTTTGTGTTTGGACAAATATCTTGTAAGATTGTACAAACTAGAATATAATATTTATACTAATTCTATTATATTTTTAGAATTAATTTGAAGTTATCATGAATAGAATTGTATTTATTATCATATGGAGTATTATATGAATAATTTATTATTATTATTTTGTTATTGATTAATGGGTAGATACATATATTTTATTGCATCAATGATATATGTTAGGTGAATTTAAAATAAGTAATTACATGGTACTTATTAAAAAAAAAGAAAGTTGATATTTAATATTCAAACAATAGTGTACATGTGTTCAATTAATGGAACAAAATATGACAAGTACTATAATACCCACAACATACAAATAGGAACACAACACAATACACAATACACAATACCATCCATAAGAATTGACTTATAAATTTTTATTTTTATTTAATTTCCAATGCACACAAATCATTTGAACACAGACACAATTAACCATATAGTCATAAAGTTGTCTCATGAAATTCTTTTATTATATAACTGGTTTGACACTTCATAACCAAAGTTATAAAGAGAAGCATAAATGTAGCATATAGGTTACATCTTCATCAAATAAATAATTAAATTCAAAGAAAATATTGGAAGACAAGTCCTAAGTGACAGACCTATGCTTTGGGGGCTCATCCATGATGGTCTTGCCTATGTAACAAAATTTGAGGCTTCATAGTTTAACAAGGGTCATTTTTAATGTGTTGATCGTAGCAAGGTTCTCATACGTACATGAGCAATTCCTGTTGCGACTTAGTTCATTAGTCACCAACCTTGTTGAATAATTTGCATGTCAACATGAAGTTGCAAGATATACTTGAAGGAAGTATAATGCATATGAACTACTTGAGCAAGGGTAAGGTACGATAGTGTAGATTAGATTTTAAGCCTTACCAAACTACTATAGGAGTATTTACAAGTCTCGTAAGTATATAAATCATCAATACTAACTTAAGACTACAATAATATGATTAGAGATATTTGAAACCTAGTTGTCTATTAATCCCAACCTATTTAATTTATCACAAAACCACCATGGGTTAAGAGAAGGTAAGAACTTACTAGATTCAACTACCTTGTTTAGCATTTTCAATATATGGACAAGTATAAAATACAATTACAAAGTCCATCCATTTACCAATAATATTTAATTTAGATGTTTTTAAGAAAAAGAACATTATCTATTCAACATAAAATACAAAGCATCAACATACATTACACATTCTAAGAAAATAAAGAGAATAACACTGAAAAGTTCTGTTATTTTCAAATTGTCCAAAAGTTACAACAAAGTTTCTATGAGCACAAAATTATTATCCTTTGAGTTTGACTAGGTTATCTTAGATTCATAAAGAAGCCCAAAAGCTTAAATCATTCTTTAACAAAATTTAAAATTTGAACTCATATAAGCAAGAATTAACTTAGTAAATCCTAATTAGAACTTTAAATAAATTCCATAACATTAGATGTTTTCACAAACTCCAATTCTCTCAAGTTCTCCCAACATATTTTTCCTTCTACAACCCTCCACTCTTAATTTTTTTAAATCATAAGTTACTATGATGGGGTACTCATATTCATAATCACAACTAGTGGGTACTCATATCCAAGACCTCCCAAATGGGAGCCACACCCTCTCAAACCCCTTACATGGAGGACTCTCTACTCTTGAGAGAAAGAGTCTACCCCAACACATATTCTCAATACAAATATAACACAAAATTTTATAACATAACCTACCCAACATATATAACTTTATTCACTTATGAAGACAAGATCATTTTCTCATGAATTTACAAACTTCAACAATCATAACAAAATTTAACAATAATACTACTACACATTCATACAAATTTTATTTTCAAATGCAAAACTACTACAAGGGATTAACTCATACCTTGAGAATTCTTTTCCCAACACACTTGATGAAATCTTTTTGATGAAGAATCCTCTAAACTTCTCCTCTCATCTTAATCCTTTTTCCCAATTATCTTATCCCTTCTCTCATCTTAAAAATTGATTACTAAAAAAAAAAAACCCCTCCAAAAAATAAGCATTCTCATCCTCAAGAGAAATGCATAAATTTAGGAAAGAGAATTTATTCATCTTATTACAAGTGTCATCTCCATACTAGATCTTAACTTCTTTTATAAGGACCCCAAAACTAATTTTGAGGAATGGATGCGATGATACCACCTCTCCCAACCACTTTCAAACTACCTCCAAATTTCGCCACATTTTAAATGGTGGTTTTAAGAGGTAAAAATTTAATTAAAATAAAACTTTTTACCCTTCAAAATACTCATTACCCATAGTACTAACACTTATATACTTAAGAATTGACCAAAATGAATAAAAATAGTCACTCAAACCCATTTAAAAGTTCCTAATTAAAAAACCTAAAAAATTAAATACTTAGGGACTTAAATTAATTAAAAAGACTTAATTTACTCACTTAAAAACCCTTTTAAACTCACTAGAATAGGATTGCCAAAAATATCAACTTTCAAAAGACCAAACTTCTATACATATTTTCTCACAACCAAATAAATTCACACCATAAAGCATAATAAATTCACATTACAACATATTCATATCACAATATTGCACATACTACACATGACTTAGTTCCTCCATATGAACTAAGATCAACTTAACCAATAAAACACAAATTTGGGTTTAGCATGTGACCCCAATTCGCATTGACACTTCACTTGCACACTTAAACATAGATATTAGTTTTTTATTTGCAATTATCATAGTCAAAGCATCAATAAGTAACACAATTTTTTTTTTGCATATATCAACTATACACTTCTAATCAAATATTCTAATTCATTCACATTTCATATAAGATTAATTACACATTTCTTATTTATCATCCCATTGATCATACTAGAAACATTTCATTTTCCAATGAAAAAATATTTTCTAGAATATGAAAACATGAATCAACATATTGAAGCATATTCATCACATAATTCAAATTTTCATCACAATCACATTTGACAATATTGAAATTTACTAAGAAAATAATTTATAAGTATAGTATTATAATCATTCATCAACTTGTAATATATCTTAATGCATCATTAAAGATCAACTCATCACTTCAACTACTCATGTGAATCTCATAGAAAGTAAAATATCATAATTTAATCAACCAATTATAAAATAACATCCTAACAAGTTCTAGATTAATGTGCACAAGCAACTTATCAACAATCCATGATAGACATTAGAAAAATAGAACATCAAAAAATATCACTATCAGTCATAACATGAGATGTCCATCAATTCAAAACTCAATTATTAGTCTATCCTAATTTCATCCTTCATGTAGACAAGATCAACAATTTTACAAATATCTCCATGCTACCTATCCTTTTGAGGAAAGGTATGAACACGTGAGACAGAGGTGACCTTACAAGTACCCTCACAACTATTGGAACATGCCCAACTACTTGTCCTCTCCCCTAATGAACATATCCTTGCAACTAAAATTTTATTTAATTTAAGATTTCTCCATGGAAGAAGTCCCTTATTTTTAAGCCTATTTTCGCCTTGCTTGTTGAAGATTTGTCAATTATCCAAGATTGAAACCAAGAAAAATCATTATTTAGAAAGCTCATTAATTATGCAATTTCCTAGTCAAACCAAATTATTTCCATCCATTTATGTAAAGATTTTCAGGGCAACTAATGAGGATTCCAAATTATATAAGAAAATAAAGGCATACCCAACACTTTCTCTACAGTTGAACTATAATAGTGAGTCTTGGACAATGGATTTCTCATATCGAGTGCGTTCAACACACTCTTCAACAGTTTGCACCTAGAAAGAAATCTCACCTTTATTTTTCATTGTAGCAAGTTGGGAAAAAATTGAATTGGGCCCATAGTAGGCTATCAACTTCATCAAAGTTTATACTTTCCAATTAATTTCTCAAATGTGTGCAGTGATGAACTCTTTTTTTCTCTATCTCTATCTCTACAGGTGAAGAACAACTATGTAGATTTGCTATTTGAAAAATAAAAGAATTTACTTCCTTATTCCAATTAGTGCGTGATGTAATTACAACAAGGACCATCGTTTGAAGTGCTACTCCAACAATAATACCACACCATATTCCCTGTCAAATGCCAACACAAATTTTTGACTTAACTAATACTAATTATAAATTAATTCTGAGGTCATGGTCATAACCCAATTCAAAAGTGCATTAAAAAACATCTTTCCACTTGTTAGAAATTCATCTTAATCATTGTCATCATCAAACACAATATGATCACTCATTACCTTTACTCCCATATCGGTCTTAAATCCTATAAGCAGTCCAATGGGTAGACCAACACAATAATATGTTGCCAAATTAACATAAGCTGCCACGGCTTGCCATCCACATCCGATTGCCACACCTGCCATCAAACTTCTCTTATATGCATAAGAGTTAAGTTTTCACATAAAAACTACTAATATTAATAGATTAGTTTGAACCAATGCAAATAAACATGCCTGATAGTACTGGTTGAATGCCATTTAAGAGAACCGATACTGCCAAGAATGGGGTCAATCCAAAGACTGCACGCATAACGGCAATACTGTCACTGAAGGCCATGCTCATCTCCTTCCTCAGTACAAGAACTCCAATGGAGAAAATGATACTTAGAAGGAAGCATGTGGTCACCGAAACCATTAATGAAAACCTCGCAATCTTAGGGCGTCTCGCTCCCAACTCATTCCCAACACGTATACTACACAAAGACAAATATGATTTCAAAGCTTAAATTTCCACAATCCATAATACCTTCATATATATATAAAAGACCCCATCAGCGTCATCTTGATGATAAGTCTAGAAAGAAGATCGCATTCACAGTTATCATAAGAGATTTTTTTCTGAAATAAACCATTAAAACCTCTGAACAATAATTTGTGACATCCACAAATCAAGGAGCAATACAAGCACAAATAAAATTATATGATGTTATGTATGGTAGAGAAAGTGCCCAAGTATCGGGCCATGTAGTACCTTGTAGCTGTGCTGAGGCCCAACATTATCATTAAGTCCCAATTCAAATAATTCATGCCGCAGGTCAAGCACGATAGCATCAACATTAAGAATTTTATTTAAGACGGCCCATTGGGTATATTAAATGGGCAACGTAGTCTGTTGGCTGCATAGACAGTATGATAACTGTCGCAACGTCTATGTAGTCAACAGACTTCATGTTTAACTGTATTTATTTATTAATTAACTAAAAATAAAAGACAAAAACAGGGCCCTATTGATGTACCAAACAGATATAGCATCCAAAGCAATCTCTGGATTTGGCAGCAGTCCCGAAATGACGACAAGCCCTTGTGTGTACCATATTTCCAACCTATTCATTGAACATTGACATATTTTACATATTGGCAGTCAGACAATAGAAATCCTAGGTAGTCATGAACATTCTAAAATGACTGCAAGAGCAGGGAAATGTAAACACATACGTTAGCATTAAAGCAGAAGCCACAGTTAACTTGAAGTAAGACCAGAGTCCAGTAAAAGCTTGGAGAGTGAACCCTGTCCATGTCTCCTTGCATGAAGAGCTGTAGAATATGTAAGCAGCAGTAGTAACGACCAGAATCCACCATGACAAACTCAGTACTAAAGCTGCCCCTAGTAAACCCAATCCTAGCTTGTAAACAACGAGCCAAGTTAGCAAAATATGCAATAAAAACACCACAATTGATAAATATGCCAGTGGTGCCACTATGTTCTGGGCCTGCAGAAACCTTTGCATGGGATCACTTATTGCAAAGGCAAACAGCTGAGGCATTAGCCCTTTGGCAAAGAGGGCTCCTTCTGCAGCTATTGCTTTGCTCTGGCCTATTGCCACCAGTATAGGACCTGCAAACCAGTAGACAAAAGCCAGAAGTACTGCTGTTGCAGTCATTATAATAATGGATCTTTGCAAGATGACTCCCATCATATTGTACTGCTTGGCACCATAGGCTTGTCCACACACTGTCTGTACTACGCTTGACATTCCCAACTGCAAAATTTGATGCAAAAACTATTCTTTACTTTTTTTTATTGGACTTAAAAAACAGGAAAATACAGTAATAAGAGACTGAGTACTACAAAACTTGACACAAAGACTTAGTGGAAATGTGCATCACTTTTTCACAAGTGATGCACATAAAGAAACTAACCATAATTCCATAGGCAAGTCCCTGGATCCCCACATTGGCTATGGCAGCCCCAGCAAGCTCCAGCTCCCCCAAGTGTCCTACAAACATCTGAGATATGGAACTCATCATGAAGTTTAATATGCTAACAGTTATCGAAGGACCAGAGAGAATCCACAACTTCTTCGACTCCATCAAAGCAGCTTTAGCAATATTTGTCCAAGGAATTTGCTCTTGTGATAACAATTCTTCAATTAAGACTGAATCCTCCTCAGACTTGTTATTTTTTCTCTGAATAAGTGACTCTCCAAGACCGCCATCATCTCCATGGTTACTCATCGTCTCCTCTAAGGAAATATATCCCACTTCAGAACTACTCATTCCTATTTAAATAAAATATCAATTTATTGTCGACGGATCGATAAAATATGATTGGTCACAAATGTTCCCATTGAATCACAATCAGTCTTCACCTAACACTGCCTCTGCTTTTTAATTTTCTTTAGTTTATAATACATGCCAGACATCTTGAGCCCCCAGCCACTCTTCCATAGTAAAAACTATAGTTTCTTTTAAACATAACTGCCTCAGCTGCCAGTGATTGAGATAATCACAGCAGAAACAGAGCCCATGATAGAAGCAGTTGCAGCGGATACAGTATCTGTGAAAGAGAGAGAACGTCCTACTTCATCACCATCGCAGCAATCACAGGTCCCCATTGACTTGGACTCTCCACCACTTCTGCCTGGGCTTCTTCCTTGATGTGGAAGGTAATGAAAATTGAACCGGTGGCGGCTCTGTTCGGGGAATTACTACCTCCTTGTCTTCTTACTATTCAAATAGAGTTGATTATTTCTGACAACCCTACTTGTTCTTTCCTCTATAGATGTGTTCTCCTAAAAAATAAATAAATAAATAAACCGCAAGAATAAGAAGTTATATTATATTCATCTTATAAAGACAAGATTAATGTGGGTGAGCCAGTCAAGAATTTGAAAGTAAACACTTCAAAATCATTAAATTATTTCAAATTAATCAATTCATCACGAGATAAAAGTGTTAAAGTTATATTTTGATATCTTGTTTCAAATTGTTGGAAGGAGTCACCAAAGAATGTATCAAGATCAATAAATATTTGCATAATATTAAATTATAGATTCTCCAATGCGACAAAAAAGAGATTATATGTTTCAGGCCGCCACAAAGTTTGTTCAAATTCAGATTATAATTGTTACATCTAGTTGTGTAATTTTATGTGGAGATTTTGGCCCCTTTCATGGACTGTTGTATTCTTGTTGTCCTATAAAGATTTAGTTCTTTAGTGTCTTGTTGTGTTGTTTTGACAACTTAAACTCTCATTTTCTTGACAATTGTTTTGACTATCCTCTATCTTTGTAATTTTTCTTTTTATTATATGCATTGATTCAATGAAAAATGAAAAATTATGTAAGCAAAATCAATTTCAATTGTTGTCTATAGATTATTATAGTTCAAGAAGGCAAACATTTTGGATTTATTATTTGTTGTTTCATATCAGATTGTGTTTCAGTTTGTAATGGATTTTATCAAACCACACGGCTGCAAATAAAATGTAACTTTATATTTATTTATTTTGAATGAGTTAAGATTAAGTCTCTTCTTGCAGATTTTTATGACATTGTCAAGCATTTTCTGAGTTGAATTATTTGTTGTTGTGAGTTTGTGAGAGAGGGTTGTTTTCCCTTACATCAGAGTTTTTCCTCACATTAGATTTTATCCTTCTAACTATAGACTATGAAAATGCAACATTACCTAGCTTCATAATACATTTGAATATAGCATGTACATCCATTAAAGCATTATATATAATAGATTTTTGTCTTATGCCATTGTTATGAATGCCCTTATAGACATATAGATTGAAGCTTGTTAAGCAGTGTGTATTCTTTGCAGAACTATATAACTAGAAAACTTGTCTATATATAAAACATGGAAGCATAAACAAGACACATAAACTGTATGACAAAATACTCCCAAAAATATGATTTTATGAATTTCAATAATTACAAAATATATATGAACTAATGTTCTTGTTAAGACTTTAAAGCTTCTTGCTTTGAGTAATACAATTTCATATAGTATAATAATTGCAAGATATGCACAAAATAAATTTGTGCAATTGCTATCATCCTTCTAATTTATGGCAAATTTGGAGCATTGGAATAGGACATGATAAAAAACATGTTAAAATGATCATTTATTTTATAAATGACTCACTTATAGTTGATAGTTATGATATCTTATTTGAAATAAAATAAAATAAAATTCATTTGTTAATGAATGTATTTATGGTTTTTTTATATAACATTCATGTGTTCAAATATGGGTCTATTTTGACCAACATTTGGTTATTGCTTGACGATTTACGATTTCTGGATTTGATTGTGTGAATAATTTTTGCATCAACGTTACGGATCACACTCCATGATCTATCATCATGATGAAAATGAGAGCTCAAAGAAAAGAATGTGATCACACTCTGTGATCTATCATCAGGATGAAAATGAGAGCTCAAGGAAAAGAATGTGATCCGAAATGTTGATGCAAAAAATATTCACACAATCAAATCCAAAAATATTTTTTGATTTACATGTGAATTATTATTTATAATATATAGTATAAATATGTGGCAAGATTGAATATTATAAGCACAAGTACTATAATAATAATTGAACCGTGCACTACTACTTGACTCCTTCCCATAATTACAAATTTCAAACATACATATACAATCAGTCTGCTAAACAATGTGTACCTTCTTTACAGTGCTATAAATGTAGGAAAACCTTTTTTTAGCTATAAAACAAAAGCACTTCTAAGCAATGTGTACCTCCTTTGCAGAACTATGAAAATAATAAAGCTTTTTTTCTCAACTACAAAACAAAAATCACATGTCTAAGAATACCATAACAGAGACATACAGTAAGTCTGTATAAGCAATCTGTAACTTCTTTGCAGAGCTACTTTAGAAGTAAGAAAGGCTTTTTTTCAGCTACCAAAGAAAAGCAGGCACGCTGCATTTGAAGAGTTGGCAAGATTTTATTTCCCCGTTTCAACTCTCACCATGTTAACTAAATCGATTATGAGCCATCAAAACTATCTTACAGAGTAATAATTTTAAGAAAAAAATCTAGCAAGTGGTGTGTTCTGAATGTTAAATATCATAAGTATCATTCTTTCCTCGTGATCCTGTTGTGGCATTGGCTTTTTGAGGCCAGTAAGTACAGTACATTGTACACAAGTGAACTAGAAAAAGTAGATTAAAAAACAGTTGTTAAATATCATAAATAAAGACATATTACCATTCTGGGTAAGATAATTTTTTATTTTTTTTATATTGAATCAAAGCATTGCAAAAATGAAACTATCAATAGACAGTTGGAAAAAGAATATAAGAACTGCAAAACAACATTACAACAGCTGAGTATAAAGCTGAAAGGACTACACAATGGAGAGAAACATAGTCCAATAGGCTGCCTAAACAAATTTACATGAGCTGTAAGACTGTTTTACATTGGTTGAACTTGTTGTGGAGCTGAAAATTCAAGACTTGTTCCTTAATCTGTTGAAACTAATCTTTATATAATCAAATTAGAAGTACGAGAGAATCTAAATTCATATTATTTTTAAAGAATATTTATAATTATTTACTATTTTTAATGGATATGAAGTATAATATAATTATTGATTATTTTATCATTAAATTTAATTAATGTTCAAATACAACTCTTCCACAAAATAATTATATTCTAATAAATTTTCTAACTCTAAAAGAAAATGAATTTAAAGAAAGTGATATGCTATCATCTTTATAGTCAACCCACAATATTATATAGATACCCACAAACCTAAAACAATGTTAAAATATGTGGTCAACAATAATGCCAAACATTTAATATTCATACTAAGATGGACAATATAGAATGATCTTTATATAATCATATTAGAAGTTTGAGAGGATCTAAATTCATATAATTATTTCTTAAGAGTTATCCATAATTATTTACTATTTTTAGTGGATATGAAATATAATATTATTATCGATTATTTTATTGTTAAATAAATTTAAATAATGTTCAAGTAAAATTCTTTTACAAAATAATTGTATTCTAATAAATCTCACAACTCTAAAAGGAAATGAATTTAAAGTAGCATGTCATCATCTTTATAGTCAACCCACAATACTATATAGATGCCCACAAACCCAAAACAATGTTAAAGTATGTGATCAATAACAATGTCAAACATTGAATAACACTATGGTAGATAAATAGTCATTTTTGTCAATAAAAATAGAAGAATTATTTACTACTTTTATGTATGAATGAAGTGTAAAATTCTTCTAGATGGAGGTATCTTTTGTCTTTCTTCTTTCTTCTTTTTGATTTTTTCACCTAAAGCCCCACAATTGAGGGGAAGATTGAGATGTTTCTAGGAAACTAACACAAATTTATCCCAAGATCAAAAGTACTTGTTTTTGTTTGAAGAATGGTTCATCCTCACCATTACCATCTCTAAGATGGCTAAATCTAGGTTCACAATGACTTCCCCCATACTTCTAGCTTTGTTCCTAAAGATCCTCAAGTTCCTCTTTATGTCTTTCATTTAGCACTTCCACATATTCTAGTTCTATTGAATACAAATGGTGTCATCATTTCTATTGTAGACTGCTTTCCTATAATGTAGCCCCACCTTCAAGAGCTCTATTTCATAATTTGAGAAGATACAAGTTTCAAAATCTTTCCATATTATTCTATGGAGGCCCCCATCACTTTAAATCCTAAAGTAATATTTGACAAATATTTATAGTATATACAATTTTAATGAAGGATGTTAACATGACATCAAATTTAATATCATTTTATAAAAATAAAACCTTTTGGTTGATAATCAATGTTTTAAGCATATGCCAATCATAACAAATAAGAAATGATAATAATCAATTTCATTATTTGAGAAGCTACAAGTTTCAAAATATTTCCATATTATTCTATGGAGGCGCCCATCACTTGAAATCCTAAAGTAATATTTGACAAATATTTATAGTATATACAATTTTAATGAAGGATGTTAACATGACATCAAATTTAATATCATTTTATAAAAATAAAACCTTTTGGTTGATAATCAATGTTTTAGGCATATGCCAATCATAACAAATAAGAAATGATAATAATTAATATAATATTCAAATGGTGATGCGACTTATCATTACTATAATAGATAATAATTATTATAATTTATTTAAATAGAATTATGACTTATCATCAGTATAAGAGATAATACTAATTACTATAATATTTAAATGGTGTTGTTGTTGCTCATGAGTCACTTTATAATAACATTGATAATAAATGTTTGATACTCATTAGACACTTGCCATTGTTTTTATTAGGAAAGCGAGGTTTTGAAAGGGCCCTGAACCTTGTACAAGGAGAAAGATAGAGCATTAAGCACAATCAAACATCAAAGAACAACCATACAAAAAAACTAAAAGACTACATAATACAAAGCATTACAAAACTTAGTACACCACCCAACTAACACAAAGTCATGGGGGTTTAAAAAATTGTTCCAAACATTTTTTCTTTATTGTAGAAAAAGGGTTCTTCTCCTCAAATCTTTTTTTTATAGGGAGAAAACACGAGACCATTGACAAAACCAACTTCCAACCCTAAAGTTTTAAAAGAGGAGTCCAACATTGGTGAAGAGGAATTCCCTCTAAAATCTTTATTCTGAAACTCCTCAAACCTGGAGTAGTGTACTCCTCCACAAAAGCTAGCATTTTTTCCCTTTTTTCCAAACAAAGTGTTGTTTATTATTACTCAAGAAAGTAGTGGAGGTATGACCCACTTTAATAAAGGGCACACAATCTACTAAGAGATGGAGGGTGAATCAGTAGATCTAATTAATTCAAAAATCTTAACTTCAACTCAAAATATTGGATCATGCAACTTGAATCTTCACTGGTACTAATCAAGCATTGAACACACATTCACACAATTGAACACTCGATATATGTGGAAACCCAATATTGGAAAACCCACAGTGAGAATAGTTGGTTGGATCTACTATCCAAATCTAACCTCACAAAGAAGAAATATGCAAGTGAATTTTACAATATGAAGTAGGAACCAACCTATCAAAGACACCAATAACTATTGTATTTGTAGGCACCAACCTACTAGAGACACCAATCCCCAATGAATTAGTACAATAGGTAGAACACTAGTCCTACCAAATTACATAGATAAATCTTGTGGATCTTCAATTGTAGATTAAGACACCTCATACACTTCAGGACTAGCCATAGACACTCTTCCACACTTATTATGATCTTTTGTTAATGGCACACACTTTGAAATGCAACTCACATTAAATAACTCTAGCTTCACAATTTTCTCCTTATATATTCACCTTCTACACATCATCAAATTCACATTGTGCATCCATCTATTTAATGAATATATACATGAAATTACATTAACACTTCTTCTATGTTGGCCAAGGGTTTACAAATAACCAAGATGGCATAAGGTGGACCTAAATTCAAATTACATGAAACATGTAACAAGTTAGTCCAAAATAAAATTTTGTTTCCGCCAAAAGAACATGATGTCATGTGCTACCACAAGAACCTTAACTAGGTCCTATCTTGACATCACATGCAAGATTTGAATTATGCACACTACTAGTCGTTACCGCACAAGCCACAAACAATAATAGGTTGAGAGAAAAGCACAAAGAACCTTTTGTCACTACAATATTTTTGCATACTAAACATATCCTCTAGAAACTTAGGAATAATATATAACATGTGTAGACATACTCTCCTCTCAAATCGTAGAGGAAAACTCCATTTCTGAAAGAAATGCTAACCATAATTGTATTGTCAAAGAAATCTTTGTGCCTTGAGAACTAAGTTGAAACATTTTAGTACATACTTTTGGATTACCTGTATCATAGTGAATAGATGAATGCATGATATTGCAAGCATACAATAGCCACACATATTTCCTAAAATATAACTAGTAACATATATTTTTGCAAATTTTTGCAACTCAAAATGATATGACAAGGGAATATAATGATAATTCATGTACTACTTAGCCTTACATCCTTGACACAATGAACTCCTTTGACATCAATGACAACCTCTATTCAACAATCTTTCACATTGTCATTGATGACAAATAACAAAATGTTGGTCCACCCATAAAACTAGTCAGTCACACACAAATACATTTCTCCCCCTTGGAAGATATAGCATTTTGAGTTCACTTTCTCCCCAATTGGAACCAATGGAAAAGGTCAATAATATTTCCCCTTTAAACTCATCCTTCAAGCCGCAAGACCACAACCTCAAGTGCAGAGAAATATGAAGCATTTATCTAAAACTCCCTTATTGCAGCAACACATTTTTCATTCTATAGGTTTTGAAAACTCATGCAGTAACCCATATGTGCTAAAAACATGAGCATACATACTTTATACTTTCCTTTGAAAAATTGCCAAACCACAAAGCCAAATCTTCAAACATGGAGAAATGAAGAGCATTTCTTTGAACTTTTCAAGACAACTTCCCCTGAGTCTATATTGTACTGCTTATGAAAAATGTTTTGCAAGACCACCAAGCCTTCTTGCAGTAGGGAGACCAATCTCCCCCTCAACATGTGCTTTCTCTTGATTCAAGAGGAGGGAGCAATAAATCCCAACTTTTTCCAAAGAAATTAAAAAGTCTCCTTAGCAGTAAATCTAGTTTTTGTTTGTTTTCCTTCATTACATGGTTTACAACTGATAGATTGATGATTCTTAATCTTTGGTATACCCCAGACCATTCCTCTTGAGCTAATCTTTACAATGGCATCAAAATTAATATGTCCCAACCTTCTGTGCCAAAGCCAAATTTCTTCTCTCTACATAGTAAGACAATTTTATCCATTCAACTCATTGAGATGATATATGTCATTGTATGTCTTGCTTCCTACCACAATCAGTTCTTCGATACTTGATTTCCTTATTTCACAACCTTCAACACTAAAGGATAGCTTATAACCTTTATCAAACATCTAACTTACACTCAAAAGATTATGTTTTAATCCTTCAACATACAAAACATCATGTGTCTTTGTCCCACCACCATCAAGACTCAAGGTACCCTTACCGATGATTTTGGAAATAGAATTATCTCCAAGAGTCACAAAACCTCCTTCAAATTTCTTGAAATTATTGAACTTAATTTTATCTCTAGTCACGTGGCTTGAACATTCATTGTCTATAATCCATAGATTCTTCTCCTTCTGAGCATGTAGAGAACATTGAGCAATCATTTATTTCTCTTACCTTTTCTCTTTCAAAACTTTATTTTAAAATTTATTTGATTCATGACTTCTATATTCTGATACTTTTATTCTTGTATCCAACTGATGACTCACAAGATTTCTTCTATAATTCCTAGCAATGTATCCAAAGTTATTGCATTTTTAAAAAATGATATTAAAGTTATACAGAGGTGCAAATGCATTATTGCTAACAAAATAATTTCTTCTTAACAAAGCTTTTCTACAATCCATAACATTATGACCAAAATTATTGTAATTAAAACAATAATCAAAAAAAGAATAATTGAACCTGGTGTTGTATCCCTATCTTCTGGATCTTCTGCTCTTCTTCTTAACTTGAATAAACTCATCATTTTGTGTCTTTCTTTCATCACTTGCAATAACTCTTTCATACTTTGTACTTTCGAAACCAGTCACTTCTGAACTTTCTTTAGCAAACTTCATTGATTGTTCTATCACCTTGTTCTTTTGATTGAATCAAAACCAATTTTCCAGTTTTTACATGCAAAGATCTCTGACAACCCAATATACTAGTATTAGTACTCTTTCCAAACTTCATTTGTAGCTATTGATTCACCTTCTCAAGTTATTTTCTTATCGACACAACTTCTGCTTCAAGCTTCTCATAGCACTTGTCTCTTGACAACAATTTTTCTGTAATAACTTTGTTATCAATAGTTTTGCACCCTGCTGAATACAATATTCAGCAAACTACTAAAAAATGGAAACCTCTTTCAGATGTGGGTGATCTTCACGAAAGAGGAATCTCCAGAGTGAGCAGGTTCTTTGAATGATGAATTCTATTCTAAGTGACTTTCCAGGAAAAAGGATAGAAGGATAAACTAGATTCAAAATCTAAAACTGAAATTCTATTACCCTAAAAATATTGATCAACTGTAAGAAGACCAGGATAATAACTTACTCTCACCGATTCTTTAAAATTAAATTCCCACAATCTCACAACACATGTAGTTCAACAGTGATTTATGCGACTGTTAAAATAACACAAGGCATAACATGAACTAGCATGCAACTCCTACAAATCTCTTGATAATAGTAAGAAAAGAAAAGGATCCAACAGATTTGAATCACAGGACAAATCAAATTACTATTCCAAGTCATGAAAAGAACTGAGAAAGGGAAACTCTGCTATTTTATTGAATGATGGAGTGGAACCTCTCAGAATCTGAGCACACATAAGTTTACAAGCTCCCCAAAATGTGTAAGGGCAAGAAACTCTAATCTGAACTACTGAGAATGGAAAAAAGACTAAGTCTCACAATACATAACCCTCAAGAAACACTAATCCGAGCTCAAAAAAAAGATCAAGGAAAAAGGCTTCAAGCTGTCTCAAAAAACTGCTTAAAAGCAAAAGAAATCACAATGCTTTCATGATGAACCTATCAAGCCTCTAAAAATAGGTTGAATCTGCTTTAAAAGCTCAAAAAACACCTTATCTCTCCAAGATAAGTCTCAAATACGACCAAGAGGAAAATTCAATCAAAGATCTGCTAAAAATAGCAAGAAAACAAAGCAATTTATAGAATATCGCTTTATGATTATGCTTTACAAGATTCAAATTTTTACAATTTGTCTATTTTTGCAATTAAAGATTGAAAATCTTTTGCAAAAAGAAAAACTCCTTACCCTCCATTACAATGTTTTGACTTTTCACAAAAATCATAAAAAACATATTACATAATCATTCCTCATGCCTTCGATTTTATTGATTTCTGTAAAATAAATCCCAAAATAAAACCCTAAAAAGATATTGACCTTTGGCATAGGGTATTCATAATTCTCCCTTAATTGCTCCTCACTTAAAACAACACTCTAAGGCATAAACCAATATTCTTCTAAGGCAAAACAATAAGTCCTAATGACCTAAAACATCACCTAGCATATGAACTTCAGCTCCCCTTATATACATTTGGACTTGGGCTTAATAAATCACAAGGAAAACATTAGGAATTTCGACCTCCATTGAAATTCACCATATGTGTTTTAATTGAATATTCTAGAACATCATAACGCTCAAATTAGGGTTCGATCAAAACATAATCGAACCCTAATGATCACTCATTCTACACTCCTCAATTTGTAAGAAAGAAGCTCTGCCGCTCTCTGCCACTGCCAAGACTTTGTCAAGCTCGAGCTCGAATGCCTTGATATTCTCCTCCATACTCATCAGACATCTGAAAACTTCAGTGGGTAAGATTCGTGCTATCATATCGAAGCTTTTCACTTCAGTATTGAAATGCCAAAAGAGATAAGGCCGCGGCCTGTATGAATTTGTTCTCTTCCAACTCATTGCTATGCTTCTTATGACTTCGGCCCACATGAACTCGAGCTTGGCTTCTGCTAGTTTATTCTATGAGAGCTTGACTGAGAGCTCACCCTATACTATCTACTTTTTGCTACTATGCAAAGGTAAGTTATTTTGATGGTTTCATCCTTGCTTATTTTGGCCTTGAGGCCATGGTGAAGACAACCTCTAATGTCTTTGTTCTGCATTTTCTGTGTACTTTCCTGTGACTACATCAACCATTGTTGTGCTCTACTCTCACTATGAAGGTCTGGCCATTCTTCAAAAGCTCGAAATCATACTTTGCGAAGCTAAACTGAAAGTTCTGGTCGTACCTAAAGTGCTCCATGAGAAAAAATAAATGGATGATTTTCCCTTGCTACACACTCGTTCTCTGGAGACTTAAATATTTTCTTTTTACTCATGGATTTCTGGCCATGTTAGGCCGTGCCAAAGGCACACTGTAGGGAGCATTCCTTGTGGATTTTGTGTTCGACCCAGAACATAAACTCGACCATTATGTCTATTTAAAAGCATTTTCATTTGTGGGTATCACTCATAATTGAATTTTCTATACTTGAAACAAAACTGAAAGTGGGTATTTGAAATCATTAAAGAAACTGCATTTTTCTGTATTTTGAAGCTCAATTGAAATATGGGTATCAAAAAATAGTGAAAATCAGTGTGCTTTATTGGAAACCCCGTCGTGGGTAACTGTTGTTTGTCTTTGTTTACCTTCAGAACTGATAAACCCCCATAAGAATAACAAAATTGTGCATTTTCACCGAATTCAGTTCATGGCTTGACCCATCATTCATTACATGTAGTCTTGCATTTCGGCACAAACCCTCAAATGGGTATACCATATTCAAAAGAACAATGTATGCATTTTCTACTGGGGTTTGATTCACAATAGCTTCATATGCATTTATTTTTTCAAGAAAGACACTTACACAGATAGTTGTAACAGAAAACCAATATTAGCATTTGATGTTTAAAAAAAATGATGCTCATTCCTGTATCTTTCATTACTCTGCTTGTCTTTTCTTTTGATGGTAGTGGGGACCATGTTGCTCCAAATCTATTATCGATGTCACTCCTTGTCAGAGAAAGACCTCCTTTTGAGATGACTGTGATTGAGCTGTCTTTCTCAAACCTAAACATGATCATCATATTTTAATGCTCTTAAAATCAGTGAAATGCATTTGGTTACTCATTATCTTATGCTCCATAGAGGGTTACCATCCTAGCATTTAGAACAACACTATCTTCAATTGCTAATTGTCTTTGCACTTCACATTTGCTAACGAGAACAGTGACATCCGAATTATCAGTTTAGTTGGAACTGACTGTTCATCTTGAAGCAACATTGTATTTTCAGCCCCAAAATCGTTTCATGCACAACCCCTCCTGAATGAAAAACTAAAACCCATTTCACACTTCCTTTGTTAACAGTGCTCTCCATTGAATAGTGCTTCTTTATGATTAGGCATCATGAGACTAAATGATAACAAAAATCCATGATGACATTGTGATCTCGATTGAGCTCACTGCTTGAAATACCTCTTAGTGTATATTATATCTATGCTTGCTCATTATTCGCACAGCAGTGTTCTTTTGACTTCCTTAACGTTAATAGAACAACTTACAACTTCTGCTTTTGAACTTTGTAGAGATTGTTAAAATGAAAAATTGCATCACTATGAATCACCTCTATTTACCAGTTCATGTGCATAACTGATAACTTCAGAAGCACCATTCTAGAAAGACAAAACTTACTTTCCCCTTAACATTATGGAATGATCACTTTGTTATTACAATTCATGATGCAGTATTTACTTTATCAATCAACTAGGACTAGAAATTCATTCAATACTCAAATGCACTATCTGTGTTTGTATTCTTGAGCAACATGGTACTCTTCATCCATTTTTATATTTTACCGTATAAACTGCTCTTAAAATTTGTTCTCTTTGATGATAAAAATTAAGACAAAACATTAAGGCATAATGTATGCTTGTTCACTATCCTTGATCAGTAATACCTGATGGAGATATACTCAGTTGAATTCCTTAAGTGAACTAAACTCACTGATCACCTGTAGCCTTTAGAAAGCAATCCTGATCGTTATGAATGCACAGTTGGTTTGGTAACTCGATGAATAAATCTATTTTTACTCTTTCAGTTGTATTTCATTCCACTTTATGAACATGATGATGTATCTTGAAATCAGCCCATTAATGAATAGGGCAACATGCCGAGCTCTACCCTTGTGGGAGCCCGTTTTTCTCCACATGCTTGGTCTTCGAATAATGTTCAGCTTCGTGATTTTACCTATACCTGCACAAGGAAACAAACAATGTTAGCATAAAAATAGAACATGATGATCATGATATTGTTATCTCTAATTCAACTCACTTCTTTCATACTGCATTTCATTGATTGTTTCAATGCATTGCTAATAGTATGTTGTACTATTGTAGGTGCATCATGTAAGTTACATCATAGTCAGAGCCACTAACACCCCTCTTTTCTCTTACAGGTCGACGAAATACGAGAAGACAAAGGTGCACCATCGTCGTCAACCATCAACCAAAATAGGAAATGATGATTATGTAGTTCTCTTATGTGATTTCCTTTCGCATCTTCAATAGTGCAATGTGCTATTAGAAATGTGTTGTCATAGTTATATCCACGGCTTGTGTGGATCTTTGATTTCAATTCTACTTTTCAATTGAAAAGAAAAATGTATTTAAATGCAAATGTTGTAATATCATTCTGATTCTTGAAATCAAATGAAGCCTTGTAAAATATGAGTTTTTATGAAATAAAATAAAGCATCTGAAATGCTATTTTGCTCATTTGGTTCAATTATGTATTTCTGCCATTTCTGGAACATTTGAATGGCATTTTGAAAACTCCATTTCTGAAACTCTATTTCTCCTTCAAAATGCATAACTGTCACTCAATGCATAACAGTTTAAATGCGAAACAACATTTAAACTTAAGTACAATACCATCTTATGATAAATTACATTCAGCCGGCTTCACCAATTGAGCTGAGGCAAAAATTTGGTGATATTTTTGTGATTTCCGCTATATGCTTGCCTGCTAAGCATAGATTAGTGGCCTTTAGACAATTCATTGGGCATGGAGTCAATTCTGCCCCTTCTTGAAACTCAAAAACTTGAACGGCAACACTCCAAACAACAGCAAGAAAACAAAACAAAACTGAAAGCAAACTAACCGGCCCTTATGGCCAACAAAACAATGCGCAGTAGCGCTTCGGGAAAGCAAAACTACTGAAAGTAAATGTGTGAAACACACTTATTGACTGCAACTATTCTATCCTATGCTAAATGATGCCAAGGTTGTTTAAACAAAACCATTAACTGGCTCAAAAAAATAGCTGCCGTTTCTTTGTAATCTGCAAAGCTTAATCAGCTTGTAAATCCACCAAAAGATGTGGAGAAATACCAAATATTCAGCAATTTGTTGCAACATCCTTCCAAGGAGGAAAAAGGAATCACTTACCCACGTCGCTGGACTTCAGAACCAGTGGTGATTGGGTGGAAAAATGAATGGCTCATGCATAAATGAATACCTCATTTTCTGCTTGTCATCAGCATTATCATGGTGCAGCTTCTCCTTGCTTATTTTGAATTGAGTTAGGTGCCTAATAGGACATCCCCTTGAGAGATTTGGATTGGAAGTAAAGCAACCTGAATGATCATTGATGACAACCCCAACTTCTCCTTGCATAATGGCCTTCCCTACTGACCCCTCCATAAATATTGGCATACCCTCTAAGCGTGAGCAGAAAAGCTCAATGTCAGCTTGGAAAAGATCTTCTTGACTAGCTTCATGAGAATTTGGAAAGATATCAAGACCCCCACTTTGGACAGTAGTTTCGGGCTTTAGCTTAGCTTGACTTTGTTCTGTTTGAGCCATTGCACTAGGTTCATCGGGGTTCTGGCATTCGATAGCCACGCTCTCCCCACCTCGAGTTTGGACAACCCCTGTTGTCTCCTCAAGTTGCTGCCCCACACCATCTCTTTTAGAAAATGAGTGTTTGGCATCTAGATTTGAAACAAAAGTCTCCAGGTCATCCCAAAACATGTCTTCTTCCATCTCATCTTCAGTTCTTTGTGAAGGAAGACTATTAGTTACTTTTCTATAGCTCTTCTGAGGTATCAAAACATTAGAATTTTGAACTTCTTCCTGCTGCTCTAGAGCGGGTGAGGGTGTAATCTGAGATGAGTTTTCCTCATTATTGACAAAAAATGGTAACTCATTGAACAAATCAGGCAGAACTTGAAAGCTGTTGGTTGTTTCTTGATCTTGAACTTGTGGTTCCTCAAAAACAACCTCCTCTATCTCCTGTAGCAACTGCTCCTTACATTCTTTATCACTGTACCAACTAGATACTTTGAAATAATCGTCAATATTCTATTGTTCCAAAGAATCAACTTCCTCTACACATGCAACACTCTTAGGTTCAACTAAGAAAGGAGTGCAATCGGCAACAACTTCCTGCTTAGTATATTGCAACAATTGTTCTTTTGAACACTTTTCATCATCTTCCATAAAACAAGATAGCTCATTAGAAAAAACATGAAAGGACTCAATAAGAGAAGACTCTTCTCATTCAATCTTTTGTTGCTGCAAATGATATTCCTCCATAGCTATATGCAGTAAATTTACTCTTCTAGCTTCTTCCATGGCAAAAGATGAATCATTCTCCAAGACAATAGATCTACTCTCATAAAGGCAAGTAGTGGCAAGACCATTAGACTTATCTAATTGGAAAACTTGGAAAATCTCTGGAGTCTTCCAAAGGAAAAGAGGCTACTCTCTAATGGGATGGTCTTGAATGCTCACAGGTTCAGAATGTTCTAACCTAGATTCTTGTAAAGGTAAAAAATCTCTAAAGCTAGGAATTTTGATTTTAGCAGGGTTAGGAGACTCAGTTTTCATAAAACTTGGAAATTTAAACTTACGAACCTCTTCTTGAATAGGATGTTCAGAAATGGCAGGAGTTGTTTGGGATTCATGCATTTGATATTGAGCAAGCAGAAGCTTCATTTGTGTAGTTGCCTCTCTCTCTAAATCCTCCTCCAACTGTGTTCTTTGGCTCTCCAGCTCCTGATCATGAAGATAGGCTTGATAAGCCAACTCCTCCTGCCACTGATTACACTCATACTGCCTCCTAATCTTCTCTAGCTGATTCACGTAATCAAGTAGCATGCTTTTTATACTTGCCATCTCCTCCTGCTGATCTATTTGACTCATTTTCCTTTCATAGTTCAGCCTTATTTCTCTGAAACTCAAGTCTTCAATCTCTTGGGACTGATTTTTAACATAGGAGGGCTGAGGTGAATAATGAGCAGGGGTGAGTGGGTGGCAACTATACTGCACATGCTGGTTTTGAAAAGCCATGGAATTGGAATCAGTAGCATGATTATGCGAATGTGGCTGATATGGAGATGGGTAAGCAGTATCTTCATGATATGACACGGGTGATATGATACATGCCCATGAAATATTGACATATTTTTTCATCTAAAGGCTAAAAACGAGCAAAAAATTAGAATCTCTAACATACCAGCACTGATCATTTTTGAAACTAGAAAAGGCTTCTCGGAGTCACCATGGTGTTTGATGACTATGCGTCCAAAGGCTGATAATTCTGAAGGGAACAGCCGACCCTTCAGTATGTGTTCTTTTGTGCATTGTTCACACTGGATATGCTTGAAAATCAGAGAACGGAGTCGCCAGGTATATTGAAAAAGGGAATTCAAAAGGCTGAATAAATTGTTGCATACACCAAATAGAAACCTTAAAAGAATTAAAACTTCTCTGAAATTGATTTTCAGAGTCCCACCGGGCGTGCCAAAAATTGTTATCAATAGTTTTGCACCCTACTGAATACAATATTCAGCAAACTACTGAAACATGGAAACCTCTTTCAGATGAGGGTGATCTTCACGAAAGAGGAATCTTCAGAGTGAGCTGGTTCTCTGAATGATGAATTCTATTATAACTGACTTTCCAGGAAAAAGGATAGAAGGATAAACTAGATTCAAAATCTAAAACTAAAATTCTATTACCCTAAAAATATTGGTCAACTGTAAGAAGACCTGGATAATAACTTACTCTCACCAATTCTTTAAAATTAAATTCCCACAATCTCAAAACACATGTAGTTCAACAGTGATTTATGCAATGGTTAAAATAACACAAGGCATAACCTGAACTAGCATGCAACTCCTGCAAATCTCTTGAAAATAGTAAGAAAAGAAAAGGATCCAACAGATTTGAATCATAGGACAAATCAAATTACTATTCCAAGTCATGAAAAGAATTGAGAAAGGGAAACTCTACTATTTTATTGAATGATGGAGTGGAACCTCTCAGAATCTGAGCACACATAAGTTTACAAGCTCCCCAAAATGTGTAAGGGCAAGAAACTCTAATATGGACTGCTGAGAATAGAAAAAAGACTAAGTCTCACAATACATAACCCTCAAGAAACCCTAATCCGAGCTCAGAAAAAAGCTCAAGGAAAAAGGCTTCAAGCTATCTCAAAAAACTGCTTAAAAGCATAAAAAAGCACAATGCTTTCATGATGAAACTATCAAGCCTCTAAAAATAGGCTGAATCTGCTTTAAAAGCTCAGAAAACACCTTATCTCTCCAAGATAAGTCTCAAATCCGACCAAGAGGAAAAGTCAATCAAAGATCTGCTAAAAATAGCAAGAAAACATAAAGCAATTTATAGAATATCACTTTATGATTCTGCTTTACAAGATTCAGATTTTCACAATTTGTCTATTTTTGCAATTAAAGATTGAAAATCTTTTGCAAAAAGAAAAACTCCTTACTCTCCATTACAATGTTCTAATTTTTCACAAAAATCATAAAAAACAAATTACATAATCATTCCTCATGCCTTCGATTTTATTGATTTCTGTAAAATCAATCCCAAAATAAAACCCTAAAAGATATTGCCCTTTGGCATAGGGTATTCATAATTCTCCCTTAATTGCTCCTCACTTAAAACAACACTCTAAGGCATAAACCAATATTCTTCTAAGGCAAAACAATAAGTCCTAATGACCTAAAACATCACCTAGCATATGAACTTCGGCTCCCCTCATATACATTTGGACTTGGGCTTAATAAATCACAAGGAAAAATTAGGAATTTTGACCTCCATTGAAATTCACCATATGTGTTTTAATCGAATATTCTAGAACATCATAACGCTCGAATTAGGGTTCGATCAAAACATAATCGAACCCTAATGATCACTCATTCTACACTCCTCAATTTGCAAGAAAGAAGCTCTGCCGCCCTCTGCCACTGCCAAGACTCTGTCAAGCTCGAGCTCGAATGCCTTGATATTCTTCTCCATACTCATCAGACATCTCAAAAATTCAGTGGGTAAGATTTGTGCTATCATATCGAAGCTTTTCACTTCAGTATTGAAATTCCAAAAGAGATAAGGCCACGGCTTGTATGAATTTGTTCTCTTCCAACTCATTGCTATGCTTCTTATGACTTCGGCCCACATGAACTCGAGCTTGGCTTCTGCTAGTTTATTCTATGAGAGCTTGACTGAGAGCTCACCCTATACTATCTACTTTTTGCTACTATGCAAAGGTAAGTTATTTCGATGGTTTCATCCTTGCTTATTTTGGCCTTGAGGCCGTGGTGAAGACAACCTCTAATGTCTTTGTTCTGCATTTTCTGTGTACTTTCCTGTGACTACATCAACCATTGTTGTGCTCTACTCTCACTATGAAGGTCTGGCCATTCTTCAAAAGCTCGAAATCATACTTTGGGAAGCTAAACTGAAAGTTCTGGTCGTACCTAAAGTGCTCCATCAGAAAAAATAAATGGGTAATTTTCCCTTGTTACACACTCGTTCTCTGGAGACTTAAATATTTTCTTTTTACTCATGGATTTCTGGCCATGTCAGGCCGTGCCAAAGGCGCACTGTAGGGAGCATTCCTTGTGGATTTTGGGTTCGACCCAGAACATAAAATCGACCATTATGTCTATTTAAAAGCATTTACGTTTGTGGGTATCACTCATAATTGAATTTTCTATACTTGAAACAAAACTAAAAGTGGGTATTTGAAATCATTAAATAAATTGCATTTATCTGTATTTTGAAGCTCAATTGAAATATGGGTATCAGAAAATAGTGAAAATCTGTGTGCTTTATTGGAAACCCCATTGTGGGTAACTGTTGTTTGTCTTTGTTTACCTTCAAAATTGAAAAACCCCCATAAGAATAACAAAACTGTGCATTTTCACCAAATTCAGTTCATGGCTTGACCCATCATTCATTACATGTAGTCTTGCATTTTGGCACAAACCCTCAAATGGGTATACCATATTCCAAAGAACAATGTATGCATTTTCTACTGGGGTTTGATTCACAATAGCTTCATATGCATTTATTTTTTTAGGAAAGACACTTACAAAAATAGTTGTAACAGAAAACCAATATTAGCATTTGATGTTTAAAAAAAATGATGCTCATTCCTGTATCTTTCATTACTTTGCTTGTCTTTTCTTTTGACAGTAGTGGGGACCATGCTGCTCCAAAGCTATTATCAATGTCACTCCTTGTCAGAGAAAGACCTCCTTTTGAGATGACTGTGATTGAGCTATCTTTCTCAAACCTAAACATGATCATCATATTTTAATGCTCTTAGAATCAGGGAAATGCTTTTGGTTACTCATTATCTTATGCTCCATAGAGGGTTACCATCCTAGCATTTAGAACAACACTGTCTTCAGCTGCTAACTATCTTTGCACTTCACATTTGCTAACGAGAACAGTGACATACAAATTATCAGTTTAGTTGGAATTGACTGTTCATCTTGAAGCAACATTGTATTTTCAGCCCCAAAACTATTTCATGCACAACCCCTCCTAAATGAAAAACTGAAACCCATTTCACACTTCCTTTGTTAATAGTGCTCTTCGTTGAATAGTGCTTCTTTATGATTAGGCATCATGAAACTAAATGATAAAAAAACTCCATGATGACATTGTGATCTCGATTGAGCTCACTGCTTGAAATACCTCTTAGTGTATATTATATCTATGCTTGCTCATTGTTCACATAGCAATGTTCTTTTGACTTCCTTAACCTTAACAGAACAACTTACACCTTCTGCTTTTGAACTCTGTAGAGATTGTTAAAATGAAAAATTGCATCACTATGAATCATCTATATTTACCAGTTCATGTGCATAACTGATAACTTCAGAAGCACCATTCTGGAAAGAAAAAACTTACTTTCCCCTTAACATACTGGAATGATCACTTTTTTATTACAATTCATGATGCAGTATTTACTTTATCAGTCAACTAGGACTAGAAATTCATTCAATACTCAAATGCACTGTCTGTGTTTGTATTCTTGAGCAATTTGGTACTCTTCATGCATTTTTATATTTCACCGTACAAACTTCTCTTAAAATCTGTTCCTTTTGATGATAAAAATTAAGACAAAATATTAAGGCATAATGTATGCCTGTTCACTATCCTTGATCAGTAATACCTGATGGAGATATACTTAGTTGAATTCCTTAAGTGAACTAAACTCACTGTTCACCTGTAGCCTTTAGAAAGCAATCATGATCATTATGAATGCACAATTGGTTTGGTAACTCGATGAATAAATATGTTTTTACTCTTTCAGTTTTATTTCATTCCACTTTATGAACATGATGATGTATCTTGAAATCAGCCCATTAATGAATAGGGCAGTATGCTGAGCTCTACCCTTGTGGGAGCCCATTTTTCTCCACATGCTTGGTCTTCGAATAATGTTCAGCTTCGTGATTTTACCTATACCTGCACAAGGAAACAAACAATGTTAGCATAAAAATATAACATGATGATCATGATATTGTTATCTCTCCTTCAGTTCACTTCTTTCATACTGCACTTCATTGATTGTTTCAATGTATTGCTAATATTGTGTTGTACTATTGTAGGTGCATCATGTAAGTTACATCATAGTCAGAGCCACTAACACCCCTCTTTTCTCTTACAGGTCGATGGAATACGAGAAGAGAAAGGTGCACCATCGTCGTCAACCATTGGCCAAAATAGGCAATGATGATTATGTTGTTCTCTTATGTGATTTCCTTTCGCATCTTCAATAGTGCAATGTGCTATTAGAAATGTGTTGTCACAGTTATATCCACGGCTTGTGTGGATCTTTGATTTCAATTCTACTTTTCAATTGAAAAGAAAAATGCATTTAAATGCAAATTTTGTAATATCATTCTGATTCTTGAAATCAAATGAAGCCTTGTAAAATATGAGTTTTTATGAAATAAAAGAAAGCATCTGAAATGCTATTTTGCTCATTTGGTTCAATTATGTATTTCTGCCATTTCTGGAACATCTGAATGGCATTCTAAAAACTCCATTTCTGAAACTCTATTTCTCCTTCAAAATGCATAACTGTCACTCAATGCATAACAGTTTAAATGCAAAACAACATTTAAACTTAAGTACAATACCATCTTATGATAAATTACATTCAGCCGGCTTCACCAATTGAGCCGAGGCAAAAATTTGATAACAAACTTCTTCAATCCTTTTTGTTTCTTCTTTAGTTTCAAAACCCATGAATACAACTTTTTCTTTCTCATCTCTGGAGATATCTTCATCTTCTTCATCAATAGAGTAGCCTTCAGGTTTTGCCACGGTAGTGTCTCACTTTTTGGACATGTTGATTTTTTTCTAAAATCACTGTTTTTAGAAAAACTAATGATTTAATTCTTGAGAGGCTCCATCTAAAGGGTTTTGATTGAAGAGGGATAGATAAAACCTCCTTAGATCAAACCCCCTTGGATAGAACCCCTCTACTATTAAACCATACCCACAATGGAGTCCCCCTCACACCTATCAAAATGCTAGAAAAAAACCACTTTTTCTTTACCTTTCGAGGGATTAAATAACTCCATTGAAAAATTATATTTTTCAAGATTGTAGCCCTCAAAATGAGCTTTTCAACAAGTATAGTTTTGATATATTTTCATTTTATCATTTAATTAATTTTCAATTTTTACTAAACATAGGTTTTTCTCCTAACATCAATCTCTTTGTTGTGCAGAGTGGAAAAATAGTAAACCATTGTGACTTTTTTTTTAAAATACCCTTTCCCTAGTTATTGATGTCCTTGTTTCACACAAAAAAAAAAAAAAAGGATTTTGATATATACACAACAAGTTATGTTGTATGACACACATGTATGTCCAAATTATAGTTATTGTGACTTCAAAAATTAATTTTTAAAAAAATATGCAACAAAAAATTATGAAAAAATATCCTTTCCCTAGATATTGATGTTGAGAATCTACATTTCAAAAATAAGAATTTAATTCTCTATTGATTTTTTTTTTTTATGTTGTATGACACAAACGTTACTTTCTGAAAATGTTGTTTTCTATTTAAAACTAGTTATTAAAGGAGATGTTGAAAGACTCGTGATTTATTTCTAAAAAATTGAAAAAAAAATATTTAGAATATAAACACAAATTGCCACAAATAAATAGTTCACATCATCTTCAAATTCTTAATGGTTTAGCTGTTATAGGTCTCAAAAGATGAAGGCTCAATTAAAAATATTGATGTAAATGTCCACCTTAGGCAAAAAGTGAGACATAGTATTGTGATTTCATCCCTTCCTCATTAGTGTAGAAATTCTTTTTGTGTCCTTTAACCTTTATTCCTTCTCTAAATTTTTTTCTTAAATACATACTTTTGCTTAACATTGTCAAAATCCTTATGGGGACGCTTAGCCATAAAATGCCCTACTTCACCACATTTAAAACACTTAAAATGTAAGAACCAAAGCAAAATGAATATCTTTTTTTTATTTTTGATTCGTAAAACATAACCAAGGTTGTGAAGATTGTATTAACACTTTTGGCTGGAGCAAAGAACTGGTGAGGCCACAGGTGGGGGACCTCATCCCCGAGGTGAATGCAAAAAGCAAAGAGCATTAAAGCCCATAATCCATGCCCTCAAAACAACACCAAAATTGGAAAACTCAAAGATGAGATTCCACACATCCATTAGCTTTGACTCCACATTTTTTTTTGGAACAGAGATGCATGTTAAGTGTTAGTTCATTTTTCTTTCTTTTCCCTTGCACCAAAGTCCAACGGTCTTCTTCTATCCCTTCGGTCAATCCCTCATCTGAAAGTTTTGTGTGCAAGTTCTCCCTTCATGAGGCACTAACTCAGAGACTTTAGTTTGAATATCCACACCCCCAATTTGATTGTGATCCTTTGCAAGCTTTACATTAGCCTTCCCTAGTGGAGGCAGATTTGCCCCCACCCCTGCTTTGTCTGAAATATGTGAATCCTTTGGGAATTTGACCACATCTATTTTTTTTATTGGTGGTTTGTGCAGTAGTTTCCTGACAAGAGGTGGTATCTTCTTTCTCTACTGAATAGTGGAGGAGAGAGACCTCTTTCCACCAAGTGGATTGCCCATCAATTTTCTTCTTGGCACACTGGATAGCCATGTGGCCCATAATAAAGCATCTACGACAATGGAAGGGAAGTCCCTCATAATCTAACATTTGGTTCCAACTCCCACTGCTAGTTTTGAGAAGGATATCAACTAGAAGATCCTGAGTCATATAAATCTCCCCCAAGATTCAAGAATAGGCTGCGTGTAGGTAGTTTGATGACCTCTTATTAGTAGCAAGGAATTTCCCTAGTGAATTGCCCAAAGCCTCAAAACAAGAATCAAACCAAAATTGAAGTGGAATATTTGGAAGTCTTACCTAGATTGGAGTTGTTGCAAAAATTTCAGATGTAGGGTTAAATGTAGGATACCAAGGTTTCAACATAAGCAAGTGCTCCTTACAGCTCCATTGATAATTGTATAAAATTGTGTTGCGGTCTTGAACTCTGTCAAAAACCACCATAAAGAAACCTCGAGCACAAGGGTAAATATGAAGGTTTCCTTCCAAAATGGGCCTCCATGTTTCTGTAATCCAATTATGCAGCTCAGGTAAGCTAGGCCACAACCCTCTAAATCTCCCGATCAAGCCATTTTTTGTAAAGAAATCTTCTTTTTTTGCAATTTCCTGTGTGACATCACCCCCCAAATTCATTGTGGGAGTGGAACTGGCACATTTGAGAGATATTACCCTTGGATGCAATGTGGCATCTATGTCTATACATCCATTGATTCCCATCTTGGGCTTCGCCACCCTCACGTAGTTGCCATAAGAAAAACACGAGCCAGAACAATTCTTCTACCTGTATTCATTTCCATGTATACCCCAACCATCCACAACGTTTGATGTCTTAATGTCCATAGGATTTTGTGGCAATGAATCGATGGACTTGTGTAAATTAATTGCTCTTTTGCACCACCGTAGGCATCCCACCAGCTACCACCGCAAAGGAATGCCCTTGGTCTACATTAGCTCCTGAGTGGCTTGAATTCAAAAAGGCAAGGGGTGAACCAAACCCAAATCTAGGGTTTTCCAAAGAGTCTCCGGATAGAGGGGCATTCATGGAGCTCACTTCATAGCCCTGACCATATTTGACGACGTCCAAAAATGAGTCTTTTATGGAGGATCCAACACCAAAATGCAGTTTGTTAGGTATCTTAGTGGATCAAATAGATCCACCATTTGCAAGGAAGCTCGCCCCAACCACAGCTCAAGCACCATGGTAGCCAGAGTAAGGTGCAGAGGGAGAGAAATCCAATCTCGCATAGGTGTGCATGACCGCACCCCCCAATATGCTTTCGACCAAGGGATTAGAGACAGCCCTGTAGTCCTGCACATCGCTAATAGAGGCACCAAGAAAAACCTTTCCCTCTGACAGCGATAGAGATTCTGTAACTTTTGATAGTGACGACATTTCAGGGGTGCTTTAATTCTTATTTTAAATAAAACGAATATATAAAAAAATATTAATATATACTATATTTTTATATATAAATATACATTAATATATTAATATATAGATTTTATAAATATCAAACTGAAAGTGTCTACTTGGAAAGTTTGTTGGTTGTCTTTATCAAGGTAGATTCTTTTAATAAAATTTGTATTATCAACAATTACCAATTATTTTATTTCAGTCCTTAAGGCACCTAGATCAGTAATTGATCAAATAGAGAAAGTGATTTGTAATGCCCTAGGGTCAAGGAACCCCAGAGGATGACACATCTAATGCTCAAAAATGGAACTATTTAAAAAAAAAAAGAAATAACAGTGAACCGCATAATATTACATAACATACAATCTAATCCTAAGTCCTCTAAGGTTCCACGAGAATACATTATAATATGTTACATCATTACATTATTTGCAATAATTCTTCCTTAAATACATGTGGGAAGAATACATCAAATTACAATAAATAGTACATCTGATTTACAATCCAATACAAATGCATGAAAAATTGTCTTCTCAAACAGGTACATGAATTGGAATCCGCTAGACAAGGTACAACCTCCACACACACAAACAAGCAGCAAGGAAATCCAATGGAGGAAAAAACACCAACCTCCTGACCATGTGGAACCCTAAGGTCCACCCCCCATGCTAGGAGATAACATAAGGTCCCACTACAAACAAACAGTCAAGAAGACAAAAGGATAACATAGACAAGAGCTATACACGACTCCAACACAACACTACAACGACATGAACATTACATACAAAACATACATTGCTTCCAGAGGTATTTAGACAAAAGAAGGGGAAAAAAAACTAGGGAATGCTAAACTTCATTAGGGAAGAGTGTCAACGCATGGTCCTGACATGGGTTGTCTTGATAGTCTCTCACTAGATGTCGGCCCCCATCTATGGTTGTCCTGACAGTCTATCACTAGATGTCAGCCCCATAGGGTGACACATGCAGAACCAACATTCCTTTCATGAGAATAAGGAAGTTGATCTTACTAACCAGGCCTTCTCAACCCATCCTTAGTCTAAACAAGCACTATAGGCATGGGTGAGGTATCCAATTATCTTGTTTAATGTGAAGGCTACCCATCCCCCTAATTCATTTTTAGGTTATCACTAGATTAAGAAACTCTCCAATGGGTTGTCCTGGCAGTCTCTCACTAGACGCCAACCCCCATTGAGAGCCACTCCACCTACTTGCAACTAGTAGACCCTACACAACAAGAAAGGTAAAAACCATCTTGCACACTTAACAAATTCAAATGAATCCCACACATAGAGCAAGGCATTGACCATCTTGCTACATATCCCAATCACAAGCAAGTATACCCAGTGCAAGGCATAGACCCTCTTGCACACATCTCGACACATTACCAATCACTTCCATGCGAAACAAACATAAAACTCATACAAAAAAAAAAACTCCCTCCTAACCTTTGGAAGCCAACCTTAATCCACTTTGCATAAAAAGACTCCCACTTAAAGCCATAACCCAAAAATCACCTTAATTTCACTATTCAAACACATTATTTAAAGCAAGCACACAAATAATCAATGCAACCATGAAATCAACATATATTAACAAAACATCCATTAAATTCAATTATGAAAGAAATCAACATTTAAAAGGGTTCATCTAATTCATTCAAATAAGTCCTTCAATTACCCTAATACAATTAAATCCATTTCTTTTCTTTTCCATTTAATTTTCCAAATTTCTTGCCTACATAACCAAATAATCGTAAAGCAAAATTATTCTTTTTCTAACACCTTAATACATATACATATATACATACACACACATATGTATTATAACTAAATGTTGTTTTTTTAATATAAAGAATCAGATTATACTGAGGTAAACACATATATTGAAACATACATATATAAATATACATATATATTTATATATATATACATTTAAATACAAATATTTAAATTATCAAATGCCAAGTTAAATTATTTTCATCAAATAACATTAAGTAAAAATGCATTACCATATTGCATGAAAAGCATATTGAATGAATCGCAGCATAAACCTACGCTTTCCCATCAAATTAAATGCACTACATAGTATTAAGTTTATACAAATAGAAAATAAAATCACAGGAATGATATTGAATGCCAAGAGTCAATATACCCATTGAAATCAACTGAAAACATTCAATTGTCAACTATAAAGCTCAAGCAATGAAATCGCCATCACTATGTTGTCACAAAACTGCCACCCATTATAAACATAATGAACTTTTGGGTAAAAATAATAATCAAGCAATGCCCAGGTGCCCTACAAGGCAGCAAACGGTTGGAAGAGGGATGAAGTTTTGCTTGCCTTCCATAAGGCATACTTACCAAATAAGAAACACAATAACCAAATTCAAATATTCAACATAGAAAGAAGGATGCAATGCATATATAGCATTGAATAAAAGAGAAATACAGATTTAGCTCTTTAATTTGCTGCAAAGCAGCCAATCCAGAAAGATGAAGGCACAAAACATAAATGCACAAATCACCATTTGCAATTTATGATATCTAATGCCAAGTATGACGCATAAACAACGAACCTCGGCTACAAAGTAATCAAATGCAAAACACAATATACAACAACAAATAAAATGCAGAGGAGAGAAACATTAAGCAATGAAGACATATATATAAACTCTTGAATGCCTTTTATAAACAATATAAAGTATTGAATGCCATAGAAGGTTTATCGATTTCTCCATTTTATATGACAGCAGTGGGATAAGTTGCAAAGTAGTGACTTTGGTGGGAGAGAGGGCACTGAAATGGTCTTACAAAGGCTTAAGATACTTCCAAAACAAATGCATATGGAAAGCATGAAGGGAGACAAACAAATTGGGTTTATTGAATAGGCTACATAAATTTTCAAACAAATGACAAACAACAGGAAGAATTAATTCGACACCATTATAAGATCAAGTTTCTTTTTGACAATCAATTAGAAACTGTGCATCTCCTCCATAAAAATCCTTTCCATCTTTTTAATTATTTTTACTATTTATCCATGATCACATTTCATTATAATTTTGATTTTATTTTATTTTATAATATTTCATCACACTTTTAATTTATTATAAATTATAACTTTTAATGAATATATTTATGTTTAATTATCTAAGTGTCCATTTAACTTAATAATTTATTTTAATGAATTAATTAACCAAAAACAACACTTACCAAACAAATTTAAATTAAACATCCAAATGTCAACAACAATTACCTAAACGATAACTAGGGTTGAAAAGCAAGATGAACTGACCACAAACATCCAACAACGTTGACGGGGTAACGAACTAGATACTCATCCTCTTCGAGGATGATGGCTAGGGTAGGGGACCAAATGTTATCTCCAATCAACTGTTCCATTGGGTTTAAGGCACACTCAGACTTTCCAATTTAGGTGGAGTCGATGCCTAGTACCTACAACCTGCAACACACAAAACGGTCGACCATATACATAATCACACAATCAGGAACACTATGAAAGGAAATGGCAGTATAGCAGGGTACTCACAAGTGAGTAATGTGACACAATCCCTTTCACCAAAACACATCAAACAAGTAACCATATCAACTTATAACAATTAGTTGCATAACAAAAAAGATAAGAACAATCACTAGATAATCGCATGATACCATGATCAAATAATCACATAATGTTCATAATAAGATTAATCCACATAATCAAATAAGTCCATATACTAGTCATAGCATAAGCATAAACTCAAGTAATAGAAGTATCATCAAACTATCATCGTAGCAGTGACTCCAACATCAAACAAAGTGTCATAATGTATGATCCTAATAGACCAACTACCACTCTAATAGAGAACAGTATGAGGGGCACTACATGATTAGGGGATTTTTATGGAAAGGAAACATGAACAATGTTAAAAAAATTCCTTTGATCTCTTTGGATTCTATGTTGTCGAAGAAATATAAAGGTGGAGTAGGTTTGAATGATATCTCAAAATATAATATAGCTTTTGGGGGGAAATTGATTTGACAGATGTATAGTAAACCTGATTCCAAATAGTGCACACTCATGTAGATAAAGTATCTTGATAATCAAAGCCCTTCAAGAATTCTCATAGTTTCTAACCCACCTGCGGGATCTACTATGTGGAATTTTATGTTATCATGTAGAAAAGTAATCACAGATTATATTTATTGAGAGGTTAAAATTGGGGAAGAAGTGAATTTTTGGGATGACTCTTGGAATGGCCATCCACCATTGAGAAATTTTCAAGATCTCTAAGAAGTCATTCAAATTTTGTCTTCTTTATGGGGTTCCAAGTTAATTGATTATGTATGTGTAGTAGAGATCTCTTCAAGAAGGGTAATATGGAAATATTTTTCAAATTCTTAGTTATCTAATGAACAAAAGAACTATCTCCATTAAGTTCTTGAAGCAAGAACAATCATCTTATTAGCAAAGGCAGATTGTATTATATGGGCTCCTTCGAAAGATGGAAATTATTCAGTCAAATAGGGTTATAAGGTGGTCCTTAACAAGGATATCTAGTTGTAGTCTCGGAGAGCATATTTATTTTGTTGGAACAATATGGTGTTACCAAAGGCAGGGAGTTTTGTATGGCTTGTGCTAAGGAAAAGAGTACTCACAAGTGATTGTCTTGTAAAACTGGGCATAGCAGATCCTTTTAATTGTGTTTTGTGTGGAAAGTGCTTGGAAAATCCTGATCATTTGTTTCTACAATGTTCATTCACTCAAAGTTTTTGGGAATTTGTCATGCAAAAGACGAGCTTCTATACTCCATTGCCAAACTTGATATGGGATCTTTTTTCTTCATGGACAGTACTATATAAGTCTTCATTTTTTGCTTGTATTTGGCATCTAATTCCAATTGTTGTCATATGGTCCATTTGGTGGGAACAAAACAAGTGCATCTTTAGAATTTTTTTGGCATAAGATCACTTTGTCCATGCAACAATTGAAAAATTAGTTGTAGAAGCAGTCAATGCATGTGTACATGATAAAAAATGTTAGCTCTCAGTTTACCTCATGGGACTAAAGTATTCTTAAGGGTTGGCAAGGTATCCATCTTCCTTTTAAAGGGAGTATGAAGCTACCTTCTAAATTGAAGGTGAGTAGAAGTCTACTCAAATGGAACCCACCACCAACAGGATTTTTCAAACTTAATTTTGATGGTGCATCCAGAGGGAATCCAGGTTCTTCAGGGGTAGGTCTTTGCATTAGAGACTCTTGGGGAAAATTGAAAGCAACTAGATCAATTCATATAGCTCTGAGAACTAACAATATGGCAAAGTCAATGGCCATTCTTTACGGTTTGTAGTTAACAAGACAACTTCAAATCAATAATATTCACATTGAAGGAGATTCACTAGTAATTGTAGACATGTGTAAGGAAAGGCAATGTCATAATTGGAATCTAAGGTATATTTTAGAAAAGATGTGGAAACTAATGGACGAGTTTGAACTATTCCAGATCTCACACATGTATCGTGAGGGGAACAAGCTTGTAGATTAACTATAATGGAAAATAATGATGAACTAAACCTTTCTTGATTTACAAAAAATCATAAATCATGAAAGTTTAGGCAATATGCTCTAAGTTTGGAAAGCACGAGCTTGATGTTAAGTCTTTGGGTGAAAAATAATTTCAATAATTTAGTTGCAGGCTTACAAGGGATGCATTCATTAAATAATGGGAGTCTAATCAAAGTTGAATGCCATAATCATAAGTCCTTATCTATCTACGAATTAAAAGTGCCAAAGATAGCATTTATCACATGAAAAATTCTAAAAAGGAGTTGATTTTATGACATCTGACAAAGTAAAAACTCATTATAGTGAATCAATATTATTCCAACATAGGGGATATTTCTAATGATGCAATCTTCGACCTTAGCAAGAATAACTTAGCATGAGTTAGAAAGAATAACTTGTTGATAATATTCTATATGGAAATGTTATATCTTTGTTAAGGAAGCACAATATGAAGATGATCATCTAAGTGATGAAGGATAATAATTTCTCTAAGGATTTAGAGAACCTACTAAGGCAACGTCGATAATTTTTTGCAGGTTGAGCTGTCAGAAATGTCACTTCATTTGAAATGCATTGGTACTAGGGAGGCTCATGACTCATGTGGGCAACAAATTTTCTTGTCCAAAATAGGATGGGAAAGGACTCTTCCAAGTGAGCATGTTTACTTTCCAGGTGCAGTGTTATGCGTCACTCAAGTTCATGATGATATTTTTTGGATGGTGTCACTCTTCTTCAAGCGTGTGAAGATGCCAAAAGACATTTCATGTCAAAAAATGTGGCCAAAGGAAAAGCTTCACCCCACAACCGCCAGGCCAATAGAACAAAATTGTGGGACTGCGGAGTCACCGCCCCACCGCACAGCAAGAAGGAAGGAGAAACGATAGACATCACATGACCGTACACCACAGTTGAAGGAGATGCGGGACAACAGTAGTCACCACACGACTGCACAACGCAAAAGAAGGGAGAGCGGGTCAATGGGGAAGGCAGGAAAGGCATGGCAGTTGAGATTAAATCCAATAGAATGCAACATCAGTATTCTTCAAAAGATGAAGGGGCGATTAAGATTTACATACTATCAAGAGAACCAAGGAGAAAATTAAATTGAAGAAATGGAAGAATAAGATAGTTTTGTTTTGTAAATGGGTGATACACATATAGTTTATGCATAAATATTTAGTGTATATAAAGTGTAATTTTGGGGAATTTTTTTCAAACAGTTGGTCTCAATATGGGGTATATATGGGGATATTGTAAATGTTTATAGTCAGTTGTCTTATATGGGAATATTGTAGATATCTATAGTCAGTCGTAGTATAGATCATATATGGGGCTTTTCTATCAATTTTGTCTGCAACAAGCAAACATGATATCAATCTTGGTTGTCAAGAACCATGACAAATCTTATTTTATAACCTTTTTATTATATATTAATATATATCGGCTTCTAGCCTTTCGTCTATATATATATATATATATATATAGATTATTAAATGATTCATATATATTATATTATATAATTAATATATAATATTATATTACATATAATATATGTTATATAGTATAATATATTATATATTATATTTTATTAATTATTAATATATTATATAAAAAAGTATTTATTAATTAAATATTATATATTAATCTATATAATAGTGTATATATAATTATTTTTTATATAAATTATATATATATATATAAAATCTATATATTAATATATATATATGATTATATGATTTCTATATATTATATTTTTTTTTGATACGTTATATTATATTATATAATTAATATAATATATTGTATTATTTATTTTTTATACACAGGGTATCCCTGTGACCCCTTGCCCAATGACACCTAGAGGCGAGCAGGGAGGCAAGACTAGTCCCTGAGGGTGTTACTATGGAGCTCACAACCACATAACACCTTGTAAACCTGGGAGCAGAGTCGAACCCAAGACCTCAGGGAGCAAACCCAAGACTCAAGCCAACTGAGCTACTTGTTCGAGCTATAATATATTGTATTATTATTTATATATTATATTATATATATTATATATGTTATATATAGCATATATTATAATATATAATATATATTATTAATTATAGTATATATTATTATATATTATAAATTATATTTTATATGTAAAATGTAACTTGTATATAACATAACATGGGTGTCCTCCCTTTGGGAATGCAGACAAACCACTATGCGAAAGTGGATGCAACCTATCATGGTCTTATGTTGGCACAAATAAAAGGCTATAAGAAATTTTGGCTAGAGGGTGATTCTTTGAATATCATTAATAATTTAAAAAATTGTGCTCCCCCTTCTTGGACTATTCAGTCTTTGATAAGGGACTCCATTAATATTTTGAAATCTTTTGATGAATATTACATCTCTCACATTTTGAGAGAGGGTAATGGTCTAGCAGACATCTTCGCTAATATTGGAGTTAGAGAGGTTAGGGAATGGGGTTTGAAAGACCCTCTTCCTATAGAGGCAATAGCAACTATTAACTATGATGGGAAATTTTAATTTGCTTAAGTTCTCATTATGGTTGGTGGTGTGCATGTCTTTCTTCACATGGTTGTTTATTATGAGAAAGGATGGTAAGGCATATTTGAATCAAGCGAATGGTACGGGGTTTGGACATCGTAGGGAATGGAACTCAATGTTCTTGATTCTCCTTTTCCTCATTTTAGTTCTCACATGAATTATGGGCGCTCCCAGCGTTGTCTTCCAGAGTTTTCCTTTCACTGAGTTTAGAGTTCTCAAGCCATTACCTTCTACTAACTTTGTTGATACAGGTGGAGATAGAAATCAAGAAAAACCCTTCTCGTGTGAAGCTGCCACGAAGAAGGAGGTTTGGCAGGTGTTGGAGAAAGGAGGGTTAATTCCTTACCTAGAGAAATTACATGGCAATAATCCTCAGGTTATGGCGCTATTTGCTAAAGGATGGAATGATAGGGTGTTGAAGCTATACGAAATAGAGTTTTATGTCAATGAAGAATTTATAGCTAATATTACTGGACTAGCCATGGATGGTATGAAATATTTTAGAGATAAAAAGGAGTCACAAACCACAATGCAAATCTTCTTTAAGGGAGATGAAGCGAAGGATTTGAGGACTGCGAGGAGTGGAGGCTACCAGAGAAGTTCTCTTAAGGAGTTGTGGGGAGATGTTGCAAAAGAGCTAATGCATTTTATTACCTTGGAAGGATGCTTCTCAACAGTTAATGCTTACCACTTCATCTTGCTCAATCGCTTCCATCATAAGAAAAGGATTTCCTTTCCTTATTACCTCTTGATGTCTTTGGATTCAAGTCTTAAGGATCATAAGAAAAACCCTAAAAATATCATTTTGCATGTGGGGTTAACCCTTCTTATTTTAGATTATACGAAGACCTTTGAGGTGGCTAAGCCAATTGCTAACCTAAAGGGTAAACAATCTAAGCCAACAAAGGAGTATGAGACTACCTCTGAAGAGGAACTGACCAACAAAAAAGTGAAGAAAAGGAAACTTATTTTGGAAGAAGAGTCAAAGTTGGAGGAGGATGTAGACTTTGTCCCAGATTCACTTGCTTCTTTGGAGGTGTGTCCTCAATCCCCTGCTACAAGAAAGACAAAAAAAAGGGGAGTCATGTGCTAGTGAGGGCTATGTGACTTGTAGTGGTGAGGTGGTTGTTGATTTTTTGAGTAGGGGTGTGAAGGAGAAGAATGATTTGTATGGTGAGGCTTTTCGACACCCCCTATAACCAAGTAGGAGAAGGAGCCAGAGGAGGGAAACAGGAAGAAACTGGTTCTAAGGACTGCGAGTCAATTATTGGAGAGGGAATTTCCTCTCACTATAGCGGGTGGTCTAGATGTTGATGACTCTCCGAGTGTTAAGCTGGATTTGCAGCAAAAGATAAGTTTGGGGTTGTTGGTGTTGTTGTGGATACCCAGGATGTAGAATTGGAGAGGCTGAAGAAGAGAAAGGTTGTGGTGGAGGAGATTGTGAGCTCCATATGCAAAATCAAGACTATGGTCATTGTTGGGAAAGGTAAGGAAATCTCTGCTGGTCAGGATAAAGTTAGCTCCTCTAAGGAGGAAGATTCTTTAGAGAAGAAATGTTTGATGTGTTGGGAACTACTCGTGAGGGTTCCATTGTTTTGTTCAAACTGTTTAAATGGTTTTTTCATGAACTCAATAAAACTAATGTCAAAATTAGGGGTGTGGTGAGTGAGGCTAAGGATTCCTCTAACAAAAACAAGATAGATGAATTGTTTGATTCCTTAAACATTGTGTCGGAGGAAACTCTTAAGATGAAACAAAATATGGAAGGTAGGATCCTCACCCTTGAGGATCAAATGGAAAAAAATTGGGCTACTGTGATGAGGGGTGGGGAGGTCTCTAAATCTATTGTTAATTTTGATTTTGTTGGTGTGATTCCTTATGTGGTTAGTGCCAAGAAGTGTAAAGAAAGTGCTCATGTTGAAGAGATCGATGTTGTTGCTAAGCTGATGGAGGAGGAGGGTGCTACTGAGAAGGGTGGGGAGAAGGGTATTTTTTTATTACTAAGGTTTATACGGATGGTCATGGTGCTAGGACTAGAAACAAGACTAAAGCTCAGGTTGGGGCTTCTGGTAAAGAAATTTATGATGTTTTGGATGGTGCTCAGAAAGCTGCAATGAGTGATGTGGAGGTGGCAGAGATTCTGAAAAACATGTAGTGCTGCTTGTTGGGGTCCTCCTTTTTGGCTGACTTTTTGTTGTTGGGTCGTTGTTGTTGGGTTGATTTATACTTAGTGTTGTTTTCTTAAGTTTCAGTTCCTTTCTTTTGTAAAGGGTTTCAGCCCCCTTCAAAACCTATATTTTACCTCTAATCAAAAACATAACATGGGTGTCATCCCTTTAGGGACGGACTTGACTTTGTTTTAAAATTGTTTAAAAGGAAATAGATATCCGTTTTGAAACAGATATCGTTTCTTGTTGTATTAATAAAAAAAGTGGTTGAAACCATTTTATGTAATATTAATAATTAATATTATATTATAATATTAATATATTAATATTATATTATAATATTAATATAATATTATATTTTATATATATTATATATTAATATATCTTATTATATGATTTTTATATATTATATTATTATTAATATATATAATATATGTGATATACAATATATATAACATATATTATATAATATATACTATACTATACTATAATATAATATATATTATAAATTATATTTTATATGTAATATGTAACTTGTACATAACATAGGTGTCGTCTCTTTAGGGACGAACCCAACTTCATTTTTAAAATCATTTAAATTGAAACAAATATTTGTTTCCTATGGTATTAATAAAAAATAGTGGTTGATTTCATTTTACCCTTTTTACCTATTGTGCTACATGACTTGAGCAATTTGGGTGAAACAAATATCTATTTCTAACAATTTTCAAGCACCAAAATCTCCCTCCAATCACACTTGTAAGTTGGATTTTATTTTTTTTCATTTTTTTAATTTTTTGCATTATTTTTGAAGAAATCTAGAGCAAAAATAGGTTTTTTAATATGCACATTAGTTTGTATTAAAAAATTGTTAATTTTAAAACTTTTCAACATCAAATAGGTTTTCCCATGGTTGAGAATCCCAACTCCGTTGCAAATGAAAACCCCATGCAACCTAACCCTCCTGCACCACCAAATTCTCCATTACAAAATGTACTGACTATCCATGAAGCTATTTGTGGTAATTTAATTGAATTGAGAAACATTTGTCATATGTATGAGATGCACCCTCACCTATTTGATATGAAAACTACATTAGAAATAATAATTTCCAATGTTGAAACTCTCACAAACTAACATATTAGGTTTGTAGAGTGGCAAGAGTCCATGAGGCAACAATATGCCAATGGATTATTGTATGATGAAGTGAGGGAACTTGACATTATGAAAGATAAATTAGCAAAACTATTTATCAATCCAAAAACTAGACAACCCATTGATGTGTGCAAGCCTAATGGTACACACATCGAAGTATCCTAGATAATTTTTGGCAACACTGGTGGATGGCTTTGATAAACCACCCAACGACAATCTTGATGTCTCATAATATTTTTTGCAAAAAACTATATGTTGAGTTTGTCCTCGGTAAGCATGTCAACTACTTTGATATGTGATATTTTCAAGGTATGGGTAGAGGAATGCCTTGGGATAGAATAGAGGCACATCGAATAACCCCACTTATTCCCCCTCTGCCTATTGCTTCCCCACCTCTAATACCTTACCCAAATATTGTTGCAGATGCATGCAATCAAAGTGTCTTGGCCATACACGCTTTGAGTGGCCATTTGATCACACAAACCTCACAATTTACACAGCTACATGATGGTGATACACCTATTGTATCAGTTGGTATTGGTATACCCTCCTCTTTGGCACATATTCATCTTCCCCATTATTACATTATGTGCCACCATGTATGTTTGGGTCCTATTGGACAACCTACTAAGGCTTCAGTGGACACATCCGACTATGAGGTCTATCATATGTTGGATGTAGGAGATGAGAGAGCACGAGGTAGAGCATTTCCAAGAGAGACGCCAGGTGTAAGAGAAGACAATGTAATGGTAAGACTTAAAGTAATTTCATAGTGCATTTTATCTTTTATCTCATATTTTATAAGAAATATTAGTACTAATGTATATTTATGTGTCAGAATCTTTAACAATTGTTGACGAAGGATCAAATTTCATAGGTCCAAGAGGGTACTCAATCAACCATTTCATTTGGCCTAGAGAGTCAGTATATGGTATACTTTTTGGCACATACATGTTTACAATTTTTTTATTGTATCATCATATCATTTAAATTGTGATTTAGATGTTAATGTTTGAAATCTATTATGATTAAATACATGTACATAGATTGATAGTCTTATGTATTCTTGTCTTTTTATTCAACAATCTGGTACTTTTACAACCATGATGACTGATTTTGACACATTAGAAGAAGCATCACAACAGGTATACATTATTTATAGTCTTGACATTATGATTATATGTACATGTACATTTAAAATGTCTTACATTCTTGTCTTTTTTAATATAGCAAACTATCTTAGCTGGTTCATCCATCATGAGCCCTTCTAGAACAAAAAATAAGCATTGAATATGAGGTATGTGATTATTTTATAATTTAGATATATATGTTTAAATAGGAGTAGATATATGTTTAGTAAATATGATTATTTTTCAACAATTATATATTAATTTTATTTTACCTATTATAGTCCCCTACCCAATTCAGTAATGTGATGAATCTGAGATCATTTCGATATACCAAGACTCCTAATCGTCCTACGAAACAATCATATACAAAACATCTTGCAGAAAAAAGAGCAAAACTTGAAGTAAACAAGAATTGCATTGTAGATATATTATAGTTCAATATAGTGATTTTGATGTTAAATTGACAATTTCTAAATTATATTATATAAGTTTCTATTTAGTAGTCTAACTTTTCAACCATTGACATAATTAATCTAATTTGTGGTTTGAATTGTTATTGTGCAATCAATTTTAGAGCCACCAAGTTCTTCAAGGAGGCTCAATTTTGATGATCCAGCACAAGATTAGGATTTTCTAGAGATTGATACATTTAGGGATTGGTACATAGCTATTTGGCATGCATATTGTATATAGATCTTGATATGGCATATATGCCACATTTTGTAAAACTTGTTTTGAGTTGACATATATGCCAAATTTGTATATGCACATACATAATTATCTACAATTTGATATATAAAAATTGATATTCAATCTATTTTGTTCCTCGTGTGCATGTCTTTCTACATTGAAACTTAAAATTGGAATGTATAATTGGTTTAGAATGGTTTTAACTTATGATCAATAAAATGTTTTGATAGTAGGTAAGAAACGGGTTTTGAAGGGGCCCAAAACCCTTTACAAAATAAAGCAACTGATAAAAAAAGATAACAACATTAAGCAACAATCAGCCCAAAGACAACAAACCAACAACCAAAAAGCAGCCAAGTAATCAACCAACAACACTACATATTGTTTAGAATCTCAACAGCTTCCATTTCACTAGTAGCCATTTTTTTTTGCATTATCCACAATATCAGACACCTCAATACCAGAGGCCTTGGCCTAAGCTTTCATTTTGTTTCTAATTCTAACCCCTGGCCCACCAGTTTTAACCTCACCACTCAAAACACTACCTTCAACAACACCCTTCTCAACAGCACAATCCACATCCAGCAGCTTACCCCCAGCAGAAGTATCATCAGTAGACACATTATCCTTTCTCTTTTTCATAGTAATCACAAGGGAGATCACCTTGACAGAGTCCAAAATGGCCAAAACCTTAGAGGCATATCCACTCTTCATCACAACATTCCACATGTTTTCAAATTTATCCTCAAGGGGTAACATTCTTCCTTCCAAATTTTGTTTCAAATTGATGGTTTCCTCTGCCACAATATTAAGAGATTCCATCAAATTATCAATTTGGCTTTGGACAAAAGGGTCCTCAGCCTTACTAGCAACACCTCTAATTCTAACATTGGTCCTATTGATCTCATGGAAGAACCACTTAAAAAGTTTAAACAACACATTAACACTCTCACGAGCTGAGCCCAACACATTAGACAACTCCTCCCTGTCAAAGTTCTCAATATGTTTCCCCACAGCAACGTCCTCATCAAAAGAACTAACACAAAACTTATCAGCAGAAATTTCCTTACCTTTACCAACAGGGACAAGAGTCTTCATCTTTCAAATGGAGCAGGTGAATTCCTCTGCAACAACCTTCCTTTTCATCATCCTATCTACATTTTCTTTGCTAGTTCCCACATCATGTCCACCACCCATAGCCCTATCCTTTCCCTACTTCTACAACCCAATGTCAGCACTCAGAGAAGCCTCACCATAGATACCACTAGCCAGGGAAAGAGGGAAACCCTTCTCCAGGAGTTAGCCATCAGTCAGTACACCCTTCTCTTTTGGCTCCCCTCCTTAGTCTCCTGCACATTTCTATTTGCTGGGGGAGGAGAGGAAGCTTCTCCATAAAGTTCATTTTTGTCCTCAACCCCCTTAGAAAGAAGATTCACCACCACCTCATCACTGCATGTCATATAGCCTGCCTTATCATCCAACTTCCTTTTCCCAGTCTTACCTAGAATAGGGGAAATGGGGCCCTCCTCAAAAGAGGCATATGAATCAGGGACATAATCAACATCATCATCCCTATCTGACTCAGAATCTTTGTTCAAAATAAGTCTCCTCTTCTTAGATTTCTTATTATTCCTTTCCTCTCTCGACTCGGTCTCATAACCCTCCTGGGGTTTAGCAATATTATCCTTCAGAGACAAGAGTTTTTTACACCTCATGAACTTTGACATGTTCATAGATCAGGAGAATTAAACCCACATACAGGATAAGGTTTTTGGGGTTTTTCATATGATCCTTAATCCTCAAGTCAAGTGACATCAACAAGTAGTAAGGAAAGGAAACCCATTTCTTATGCCAAAAATGGTTAAGAAAAAGGAAATGGTAAGTGTTAATCACTGTATACCTGCCTTCCAAGGTGACATACCCCATAATTTCTTCAACAACATCACGCCATAGAGCTTTCAAGGAACTCCTCTGATACCCACCACTCTTCACCGACTTCAAATCAACAGCCTCATTCCCTTTAAAGAAAATAGGCATCGCAGCCTGCAATTCTTTTTTGTCTCTGAACACCTTCATACCCTGCATAGCCAAGCCTATAATTTGGGCTATGAATTCTTCATCAACCAAAATTTCCCTACCACCCAAATTCATGGTTCTCTCATTCCACCCTTGAGCAACCAAATCGATGACCTGGGGATTGTTACCATGCAGTTTCTCCATATATGGAGTTAAGCCACCCTTCTCTAAAATATCCCACACCTCCTTCCTCTGCTTAGCGGTAACACAAGACTTAGGCTCGATACGATTTCTGTCCCCACCCATCACTGGAGACTTAACAAATAGAAGCCAAGCACACAACAGAACGCTCAAGAAAATAATACAAACACCACCTAGAGCATAATTAAACAACAAAAGACTTTGGAAACTAAGGCCACCTAGAATCTGTGTGAAGCCAGCCACAAGAAAAAAATGCAATAATGAATTAGAACTCCATGCCTTGTGAAATTCATCCCTCATACTCATAACTTTAACATCCTCATTCATGACATTCAACCACATGAGTAAGTACATGCACCCCTTAATGCACAATAAGATTGACATTAGATTATCTTTCATTATTAATTATAGTCATTGCCTCAAAAGGAATAGGATCCTTTAAATCCCACTCCTTGCTATCTCTAACACCAAAGTTAGCAAAGAAATCAGCTAACATATTTCCCTCTCTCAAAATGTGGGAGATATAAACATTATCAAAGGAGTTTATAATTTCAATAGAGTCCTTGACCAAAGCCTCAATAGTCCAAGACGAAGGTGAGGCATTCTTCAAATTATTTATAATGTTTAGAGATTCACCCTCCAACCAAACCTTCCTATACCCTTTGCTTTGAGCCAATTTGAGTCCATTATAGGTTGCAGCCGCCTCCGCATAGTGGTTTGTCTAGATTCCCAAAGGGAGCACCACAACAGAGATGAGCATACCATTAGAATTTCTAATTACTCCCCCACATTTAGTAGGCCAAGGATTTCCTTTAGCTGCGCCATCAAAATTAATCTTAACCCAACCATCTAGTGGCACCTTCCAAGCAACATCATCTCTTGAGGATTTCCCTTTAGAGACCGAGAGAGATATGTCACAAGGAAACTTCCACTTTTGTGCAATAGAGATATCATATGGACAAAGATTAATCTTTTGACCAGCATAAAAGGAGATCCCAAATAGAAAGTTTTACTTAATTCTCCCACAAATCTTATAGGCCATAGCTAAAGCCGAAAGAACAAATTTCTAAAAATTTTGTTGGTGTGTTCCAACCACACCCCACAAATCAAATGAGGCAAAGTGAGAGACCACAAAATCTACAGAGCCGGGTTAGATGAGGGGCCAACCATTGAAACCATAAGTCTTTGATAGAGCTAGGAAACACCCAGCTAAGATTCTAGAGTGTGAGCACATGATTCCAGATCACACCAACATATTTGCACCCAATCAGCAAATGACAAGTATTTTCTGCTTCCTCTTCACAAAGAAAAAATATATTGGGCATAACAAAACCTCTTTTAATCAGATTATCAGTAGTTAAAATTTTGTTTTGACAAAAAATCCAAAAGAAAATGTTGACCTTAGGAATCAATCTAGAGGACCAAATAGAAGCCCATAAAGGAGGCGGGCGAGTAAAGGATTCATTGAGATAAAAAGCCGAAGCAAACAAAGAAGTTACCCATAGAAGAAGGCTTCCAAAAAAACCTATCAGGAGAAGGGAAAGAAGGAATATGAACCAAAGATATAGCCTTATAAATAATTTCCAGACCAAGGTCCACCTCATGCAACTTCCTCCAACAACCTCCATCAATATAGTCAATAACAAATCTTCCAAACTGTCATACATAGAGGTCCATAAAGGGTTGAGCCCATGGCTCATCCTTGAGTGGCCCATTACCAAACCAATTATCATCCTAGAACAAAATACTCCTCCCATTATCCAACTTCCAAAAGATACCCTTAGCAACAAGCCTTCAAGCTTTCAACATACAATTCCACAACACAAAACCATACGGAGGATTAAACTCACGAGATAAAAAGTCTCTAATCCCATCAACACCATGTAAGTATTTTCTCCAAGCAATTTTCGCCCACTCACTTTTGGCTAACAAGAGATTCCACAACTGTTTACCCAAAAGGGTAGAGTTAAACATTCTGATTTTGTGAATTCCCAACCCACCCACCTTTTTAGGCTGACAAACATCATCCCAAGCAACCAAATGAGTTCTTTTTTTTATCTTCAACACCTATCCACAGGAATTTTTTCTAAATTCCTTCCAAGATATCCACAAATTTCCTTGGCATGTGAAAGAGACTAAAAGCATAGACCAGAATATTCTGAAAGGTGGATTTAATCAACTGAACTTTACCAACTTGGCTCAACAAAGCCCCCTTCCACCCAACCAACTTGGAATTAAATTTGTCAATCAACCCCCTCCATAAGGAATCAGGAGCCTTAGAGCATAAGGGGAGCCCCAAGTAAGAAGCAGGAAGTTCACCAATTTGACACTGCAAAACTCTAGCAATTTTAATATGTTTTTGAATTGGAGTATTTAAAAAGAAAATCACACTCTTTTGTAAGCTAACCTTCTTCCTAGACGTTGCTTCATACATATGAAAAATCCATTTGATAGCCTTAGCTTCCTTAATAGACGCATGCCCAAGAAAAAGAGAATCATCCACAAATTGTTGATGAGAGCAAACAAGGTTAGCAGAAGAAGGGGCTAACCCAGACATAAGACCAGAATTAAAAAATATTTGGATAAGATGACCCAAAGACTCAACCATAATGATAAACAGGAAGGGAGAGATAAGATCCCCTTGCTGCAGACCCCTAGAGCAGTCAAAGAGAGGAGAAGGAGACCCATTGATGAGCACGAAGAACTGAGGGGTCAAAATAAATTGATGCACCAAAGCCACCATTTTCTCCCCAAAACTAAAGGAGAGAAGAATCTTAGACAGAAAATCTCAATCCACTCTATCATAAGCTTTAAGTAAATCAAGCTTGAGGATAAACCCAGCCTGTTTATTAACAGTAAGAGAGTGAATATTCTCATGAACAGTGAGAATGGAGTCTAAAATTTTCCTACTAGCCACAAAACTGTTCTGCTGAGGAGAAATGATGAGAGGCAAAAAAAATTGTAACCTCAATGCCAAAACCTTGGAGAAAATATTATAAATCAAGTTGCATAGACTAATAGGATGAAACTCCTCAAAAGAAGTAGCACCAGGCTTTTGGGAATCAAAACAATAAAGGAGTTCAACTCCTTTAAAAAGGAACCCATTTTGAAAAACTCCTTAGTAGCTGCAACATCTTTCACAATAATTTCCCAAAAAGACTGAAAAAAGAACATGGGAAATCCATCAAGGCCTGAAGCCTTATTACCTTCAAAGGAAAACACAACACATTGAATTCCATCCGCCGAAGGAATACAAACTAACTGCCTGTTGGTCACATCATCCACCAACTGGGGAATATCCCTCAGAATATCCTCTTGATAGGCCAAATCAATAAAATGTTATAGATTAATGAAATTACATTTTAATACAACTTATGAATTACAATTGGTTATCCGGGCTAATGCAAGAAGTTGGGTTCACAAAAAGCTCAAAAAGTGGAAGTGTTTTTGTTGTTTTTAAAAATTTGTCACACTTGGACTGAAAATTTTGAAGCACTTACACAATGAATCTTAAAAAAAGGCAGCAATATGAAATTTAGTATTTTGAATCTAGTTTCCAAATATGTAATTTATTTAAATACTCAGATGATAGAAATTAAAATTACCGCATATATAAAAACCAATTTTTAAAAGTCATTTTTTTTACCATACCATGCACGTGTATGGACACCACTTTTTGACCTAAATAAAAGTATTTTTCTAATTCCTTTTGAGGAAAGATATGTAACAACATGAAGATTGATGAGGATATTTTTTTGTAATTTTTTTCTTAATATTTTTTTTATATTGAATTTTTATTGGCCCTAATTGTTGTTTTAAAAAATCAACGTGTACAAACAGCATAATTGGACCCAAACTATTTTTTTTTTGAAAATTGTTTTATTGTGTAAAGAATTGCCTAAATATTGATGTCATCTATTTTTTTTTGCAAAAAAATTAATCAAATAAAAGTTATTAAAAAACAAAAAAAGCCTAATATTTCAAGTTTATGGACCAATTTGTTTAGAAATTAATTAAAAAATAAAAAGCATAATCCAATCTTAACAAAAAATATACATCTAGAAACTAGACATCATGTTCTATAATGGGTTTTAATTTCATAGATTAATTCAAAAAAATAGTCCATCAACTATATTGCCAAATTTGGACATTTCTCTTGAACCTGCCTTAATTTTTTAGTTGCAAGTCAAAGGCTAAGGGTCGGGTTACCAAGCTTTTCTCAAGCCTAAAACCAAGGTAGCATGTGGTTTGGGAATTCAAAATTTTAAAAACACATGTGTTATGAAATGCATACGCGTTCTTTATTTGCTTGTTTATTTAAAAAATTAAATAACTTTTAGAAACACATACACATTATAAAACACATATGTGTTATAATGCGTACACATTACAAAACACGTATGCATTATAAAACGTGTACGCTTATAACGCATATGTGTTTTATAACACATATGTGTTTCTAAAAGGTATTCATTTTTTTAAATAAATGACTCCTACGCATTATAAAACATGTATGCGTTATATAACGTTTATGCGTTATTATGCGTACATGTTTTTTAGTGTGTACCCGAAGCATAATGCATACACATTTCTTTTAGGCTCGAGTACCCAAACCATAATGTAGACACTTTTCAATAACGCGTACATGTTTCCTACGAGACTTTTTTTGGCCGAAACTTCCCCTCTTCATGGACCCAACTTCTTGCTTTTATCCATCCATCTATGTCAATGTTAAATTTGGTTGCCTTTAGCAGCTTCACCAAATTTCATAACCATTTATCTAATGTTATCACCAAATTTTATCACAATTTTCAAATTTTGAGCTCATAGTGGTTATGTGGAAGCTCTAGGTCAAATTTGGCATTCTAGTTGCATGTTGAACACTCAATTTGACATTAGTAACACTAAAAAATATAGTAATACTTTAGAATAGTAATAAAAGATAACTTAATATAATAGAATCTTCTACTAAACGAGCTTATATAACTCTTCTACAAAATAATACACGTGACTTAAAGCTCTCTTGAATGAATTTATATTTGACACTATTTAGTTTTTTGAACTCCTTTAATGAAGTGGGCAGCTGATTTTTTTTCTTTCAAAAGAAGCTAAAATTAATGCAAAATGGTATTAGAAGCACTGTACAATGTTTGTTGAGAATGTAAATCTCATACTAACCATATCCAAATAAAAAATAAAGGTAGTGTGAGATTATTCAATTGGAAGAATGATAAAAATTATGGCATGTTTTTTACTTTTTCATATCTCTACCAACCATTCACTTATTATATTTATTTTTTAGTAGCCTAAAATTGTATATTTGTGTTGCATGTAATTATAAAGCTATTGTAGGAGGTATTTATGTAGTGTGTCAAATTAAAGTTCACATACATTACATTCAAGAGTTCATTCATAGACAAGTCCAAAATCTTTTTCATTGCTCGACTATTAACTAGTTGCCAACATGAACCAATTTAAGAATGTGTGAGTGATTTTGATGTGAAAATATATACACGCATGATATTCATGAACATACATAAGTAGGTTCATATGCATAATCATCAATACAACTAAGAATTCCCATATAATTTTATCAATTCCCTCATGTATAAATACATCAATGCATATTGCTACCAACTATCCTAGATACACAAATAATATGTGCCTTGGATGATACCCTCACTCTGTAACGTATATCTCAAATCGTTACTATTGTCAAAGACCCCTGCATTGTAATATTACAAGCCAATTGTTAAAAAATAGAAAAATCACTAAGTAAAAGTAATTGAACATTGAAAGCAACATGAACTCCAATGTTGGATGCATTTCCATTGAACCTCAGGTCCTAATCAAAGCTTGTGTTGATAAATTCCTGAATATAAATATTAGGAAAGTATGGATTATAAAAACCATGAACAACAAAGTCAATTGATCATTCTTTGAAATCAACAATGGTTAAAATTAAACATGAATAATAGAAAGTGCAAAAAATGTTAATGTTTTTAGTAATTTTGATGAATGAGCAACATGGAAATGTCAAGGTAGGTAGGTAAATACTAGGGAAGGTCTAAATTTGTTTCCCAAGTCACCTAATCATTCTGGAGTGGTCTTTTTGTGGTAGTCTCTTAAGAGCCCTAAAAGCCAAAAATTATCAAACTTTGATGAATTTGTTATGAGATCTCGTGGCACATAGGAATGCTTTGTCTAGACCTATAGGTGGATATTGAATCACTTTAAACCAACCTCTCTCATTTTGGGCCAACTCAACACTATTTGTGTGTTCCAGTGTTAAATGCATTCTTGCAAACATTGTCAATGGAAAGCATGCAAAAATGGAAAGAGGCATTTTTTTTGTTTTGTACATAATGGAGAAAAACCAACTATACCAAAAAGTCAAGTTGGGTATTCCAATGCTATGAAAGGCCTCCTTTTTTCACCCAATCCCCTCTATGATTCTTGAGTGCACTAATCTAGGGTAGACTTGAAAGTGTTGTAAGAGAAAAAATTGTAAAATTGTAAAATTTATAGTTATTTTGATGAATGGGCATAATGAACACATCAAGGTAGGTAGGTAAATACTAGGGAAGGTCTGAATTCATTGACCAAGTAACTCGATCAATCTGGGGTTCTCTTTTCAGGGTAGTGTCTTAAGAGCCTTAAGAGCAAAAAATGCAAAATTTGTAAAATTTATAGTAATTTTGATGAATGGGAAATGCAAACACGTCAAGGTAGGAAATTAAATACTAGGGAAGGTCTGACTTGATTGCACAAGTCACTCAATCAATCTAGGGTGCTCTTTTTGAGGTAGTCTCTTAAGAGGCTTAAGAGCAAAAAAATGTAAACTTTGTAAAAATTGTAGTAGTTTTGATGAATGGATAGTGTGGACACATCGAGGTAGGAAGGTAAATACTAGGGAAGGTATGACTTCATTTCTTAAGTCACCCGATCGTTCTTGGGTGCTCTTTCCAGGGTAGTCTCTTAAGATCCCTAAAAGAAAAAAAATATCAATATTTGACAAAGTCATTTTGAGAGCTCATGGCATGTAGGAATGCTTTGTCTAGACCTAAGGTGGATATTGAATCCCTTCAAACCAACCTCTCTCGATTTGGGTCAACTCAACATTGTTTATGTGTTCCAGTGTCAAATGCATTATTACAAAAAATATTAGTGGAAAGTAATGAAAAAATGGAAAGAAGCATTTTTGTTTTGTTTTGTGCATAATGGAGCATAACATATTATACCAAAAATTCAAGGTGGGAAGTCCAATGCTACGAAAGGCCTCCTTTTATTGTCCAAGCCCCCCATGATTCCCCAGTGCACTAATCTAGGGTAGTCTTGAATTGTCGTAAGAGAAAAAATGCAAAATTATAAAATTTATAGTTATTTTGATGAATAGGAAATGTGAACATGTTGAGGTAGGTAGGTAAATAATAGGGAAGGTTAAACTTTTTTTCCCAAGTCACTCGATCGATCTGGGGTGCTCTTTTTGGGCTAGTGTATCAAGAGCCTTAAGAGCAAAAAATGCAAAATTTGTAAAATTTATAGTAATTTTCAGATGAATGGGAAGAGCGAAAAAATTGAGGTAGGAAGGTAAATACTAGGGAAGGTTTGACTTTATTTCCCAAGTCACTCGATCGTTATGGGGTGCTCTTTCTGATGTAGTCTCTTATGAGCCTTGAGAGCAAACAATGCAAAAATTGTTAATTTTTTAGTAATTTTGATGAATGGGCAGCGTGGAAACATCGAGGTAGGTAGGTAAATACTAGGGAAGGTTTGAATTCTTTTCCCAAGTCACTCGATCGTTCTGGGGTGCTCTTTATGGGGTAGTCTCTTAAGAGCCATAAAAGCCAAAAATTATCAATCTTTGACGAAGTCATTATGGGAGCTTATGGCACATAAGGGTGATTTTATTGGACCTACAAGTGGATATCAAATCCATTCAAACCAACCTTTCTTATTTTGGGTCAACTCAACACTGTTTGTGTGTTTCAGTGTCAAATGCATTCTTACAAAAAATGTTAGTGGAAAGCAATGCAAAAATGGAAAGAAGCATTTTTTTTCTTTTGTGCATAATGGAGTGAAACCAACTATACCAACATGTCAAGGCTGGTAATCCAACACTACAAAAGGCCTCTTTTTTTGCCCAAGTCCCCTCGTGATTCTGGAGTGCACTAATTCGAGGTAGTCTTAAAAGTGTTGTAAGAGAAAAAATGCAAAATTATTATTTTTAGTATTTTTGACAAATGGGTAGCATGGATACGTCGAGGTAGGCAGGTAAATACTAGGGAAGGTATCTTTTCATTTCCCAAGCCACCCTATCATTCTAGGGTTCTCTTTCTAGGGAGACAAATATGATAGTCAATACCTAGGCATGTTATCTTTCTAAATAGATGTAATATACAATGCAAAAAATTTAAGGACAAAGAAAAGAAACAAAATAAGAATTTTGTAGTAAAGATGCACCTTCTCTTCAAAAGAACAAGTTGGATCTAATTTTTTTTCCACTGTCTGCCTAAGATTTATTTTGATATCAATAATTTCTAATGGATCCATGGAGATCATGTATATCTTGCCTACCTAATTCTACTTTCAATGTATATCACTGTTTATAATTTTTGTACTCACAAACAATGTTTGTAGCTCCATAGGATTAGTTGCAATTAGGGAATCAAAGGTTTGAGAACACTTGCACAATTTTTTTGTTCATCAAGAAAAATTATGAAATTCCACATTGAAGGGTAGAAGTTAGGGTTTTGAGACACTCTATACAACTATGTGGTCTAAGTCACAACATATCCCTTTAACCTTTTACAAGACTACATATGCTTCTCCCAAACCTTCCCTGTAACATCCTTGAAAAACCTTCCCTATTTTTTCTCAAAACCCTACCCTAGTTTCCAAACACATAGCATGCTCTTTCCTACACTCTCCTTTCCTTTCCCAACCTTCACAACCCCTCCCTAAATTTTCCCAAAACCTAATAGACCCTTCCCCAAACCCTCCTTTATTTTGTTACCTTTATGCCCATTATTGATAACTCATCTAAGTAAAGCCGAATGGGCCCCCCATGTGTCAAAATTTTCTTAAAATATAAGAAATATTAAGTGTTTGAAATTTTCTAGTCATTTTCCTTAATTTGGAAGATTGTTAAACTTTTACACTTGGTAGAGTTTCCCTATTGGGCATATCTTTCTGCCCCTTTCCTTCCCTTTGTTCCTTATTAGGATGTTAAAATTTTCTATGGTATCATGCCACCCTTTCTATGTTTGATTCCATTTACTTATCATCTAATTAGATTTTTCCCTTCCCAAGTAATCCACCCTTCTCCTAGTACCTAGTCCAAAGAATCTCTAAAATATCATTCTTAACAACTTACACTATATCTTCTCATCAGATACAAACAATTAAACTTCCTCCATTCCCCTATCTCGATGTCATGAGTTTCATACCACCTCTAAATTATAACAACTTAATCAAGTGCATAAGGTATGACTCTTCCCCAATCCTTGACAATTCAAATTACGCATCTATTTTTTGTTGGCTCCTACTAAATCACTAGAAAGGCCTAGAAAGGCCACATGTACACTTAAAAAGGTCTAGATGTGCCACAAAGGTACATCTAGAAATAGTGATATACATTGAAAGAAGTCTTATTTGTTCAAGATACATGATCTATCATGGATGTTTTGATGTAATTTTTTGGCCACTACTTGCTTAAGATTTGTTTCAATATCAGTAATTTCTAATCCATGGAGATCACGTATATCTTGAACAAATAATGCTTCTTTCAATTAATATCACTTTTTCATCTTATTACAAAAGACAGGCTCATTTCTATTAACTTAAGACTTCTTTCAATGTATATCACCGTTTCATCTTAAGAATTCAAGTTATGAGAGTATTCATATTTTTGAAGCAATGAACTACAAATTAAACAATAATACCTTCAAAAATTGAGCAATTGAGAGAATGTGAGAATACTCATTAGAAATGGGGTTAAAGAAGAACCTACATATAAATAGAGACAAATTGTTGAGCATAAGCAACATGAACAACAAAGTTTGAACTAAAAATTCTCTCAAATCAAATATGTACCTTGAAAATATATTGATCAACATGATCTATTGTGGATGTTTTAATCTGAATCGCTTGAAAATATACCTTTGCTCTCCAAAAACCCTACATTTTTACATATTAGTTGATTTTTATGCAAACTTTTAATGTACTTTTAATCCAACCCATAGAAATAGCATGAATCAAAATAAGATGAACAATATCATAGTTGTCCCATAGAAAAAATGATCTTCCACTCAAGTCTACCTAAAGGTTCATCTCTTACCTTCAGAGTATCGAGTATTGCATCATGATCACCACTACTAATTTTCCATAGTTCCTTTGTTCTTACTTTAGAATGATGTATCGATAACTTAACATTTGTTGCTATAACAAGGTGTGAATACATGAGAATGGTTTTGTATTTCTCATTGTCTTCAAATGTAGGTATGCCATTCTTTCTAATCATATATGTTCACAACCAAGTTCCAACAACAACAATTTAACCTATAGGATACATGAACCCATCATCATCTGTCATCGATTGTGTTAACTTATTCTTTCCCTGTACACATAGTGCCAACCAATATTCTGATTCCTCTTCACAAAATTGTTTGTATAATATTGTTTGGATACATTCCAAGAAATGTTTAGGATGCAATGTGCAATCTTGATTACCAATTCTTGAATTTAAAACACCCTTTACATTTGGTGATACTCTAGATTTAGAGTGTCAAAACTATTCAATTTCATTCTTTATGTTATTGGTTAGTTTCTTATCAGGACACATAATCCTCCCACTAAAATCCCACGTATCATTTTGAAGAGGACTATCAATTCTTCCTCTTCTTGAGAGTTCCCTATACAATGTTTTACAATTTAGATTTAAATCAATACAAGTTTTCCTCATTAAATGAGCCTTTCTCAAATGATGGCTTACTAGTGAGGTTATGGTCATTCTACGAGCAACTCTTTTATCTTTTTCCTTACTAGTCTTTCCAATAGAAGTTAGAGCATTAAAAATATTTTTTACAATTATACTATTTTTTCCTGACTTTTTAGTGACATGAATCTTGAATTTCTTTAATAATGGTCTCATTTTTTAAGACTTTAGTAATTGCACAAAATGTTGACATTGTTCGATTAATGTCTTATCGGAAAAGTATTGATTGAACATATTGGTAGCTCACAACCTAACTGTTCATAATGACCTTTTTCCATCAAGATTATCGATTATGTTCTCATCTATTTCAAGTAACCATTTAGGGGTTCTCATGTAATTAGGTGATACATAAGGTTCATTTTCAATGTTGTTAACATTTTCATTTAAAAAAAAATTCAATGTTCTCAACATTTTCAAAATCAATTCCAACATTTTCATTTTTAATGTTTTTGATAATATAAGGTGCATTTATATGGTGTAGTACCCTTAACACGAAAAGCCCAAAGGGCTAGATTTCAGATCAAAAAGGAAAAATTAACCAATTACAACATAAACTCTAGACACAGAGATAGAAAAATGACAACAAAATAATAGCCCACCCGAAAATAAATAGGACACACCCTATCACCTAGCAATACACTCACTTTCCTCCATGAGTAATTTCCACACATCTTCCCCATCTAGACTATTGTTGGGACCAGGATCAACAACCTTCTTATTAACTGTGTCCTTCAACATTGTCGAAAGAGTGATAATAGTGTGATGAATGACTTTTATTATGAACCGGGTTAGTTTCGTAAGGCCCCTTTCTAGTTTGTCAATAGGAGCAATCAGGCTATTGGGATCTTCTTCCTTTTCCGCTTCCAACATGTTGATCTCCTCCACGCGAGTCTAATGATTGGAGGAATCTAGTGTGGACTCCTCCAAAATCATTTGATTCATCTCCTAGAAAGGACTAGGTCCTTCTATGAATTCCTTGGTTTCCTCAACCATATCGTGTTTGTTCTCATCCCAACCTTTTTCCTACTCTGAGCTTCTAGAGATGTCATCTACCAAAACCTCTGTCTTATGTTTAGCTAGCCTATTGGACATCCAATTGCTAGTCTCTTTCGCCTCTTTATCAATACGTGACCACCATAATATCATCTTTAGAGTCTTTGGACAGATTCATCCTCATCATTATCCATGGGAGGTTCCTCAACATCACACATAGAGCAACAATCACAAGGAAAGGAAATATGGGTTTTTTTTTAAATGTAGAAGGGCAGTGAACATAGAAAACTTATCAAAGGTTAACCATCATAAAAAAATTGCATATCTTGCCTAATTAAGGTGATAATATTTTCCCACATACCAATAGGCATTTCCAAGAGGCTTAGGGTTGCAGAGACATTGCAAAAATTGTTAAAGTACATTGAGACAAGGTGAAAGGCCATCATGACATGGGAAGCATTAAATATTGGCCCATAATTAAGCAAAGGTTTGAGAAAGATTTTAGCTGCCCACATGTTCACAATAAAAAAGATCTTATTATTGGGAGAGGCCTCGTACAAGTGACGAGATAACACATTAAACCGATGGGGAATCCAACTGGCTAGAATAAACAAACCCAACCACATCTTAGTCACCTGCACATAACTATCCATCTCATCAAACATTTTCCATGTCATACCTACACCAAGGGTGAAATGACAAATTGTCCAGTCCACGAAGGAGAATTTAGTCTTCATCATAAACTATTAATTTTCTTTTTCTCCTCAAGGATAAATCCTTGGACATTCAAGGGGAGGATCACCATGTTCCTCCAAAATTTTGATGATTCCCAGGAAGAACCCAAATTGGCCAAGGAGTCAGCCACTTTATTGCATTCACGAAAGGTGTGGGTTAATTTCATCATTTCAAATTTCTTGAGTGAGAACTATATATCAAACAAAATATCCCTAATGTTCCACCCTTGGTAGTAATGGTTGTTGATGGAGTTAATAACAGCTTTGGAGTATCCCTCAATATGTAGATTTTTAATGCCAAGAGTAACAAAATTTTTGACTCCATTCAGAATAGCTCTTGCCTCTGTTGTCATAGAGGTTTGTATCCCTATACCACTAATAAACCCAGCCACCATTATGTCATTCTAATCTCTGATGATTCCACTGATGCTAGCCAAGCCATGATTTCCTTTCATAGCACCATCAAAATTAAGTTTGTTCCAACCATTGGGAGGGGGTTTCCAAGTAGTGTTAAGCCTATCCAAGGCTTTTGAGTTGTCAAAGGGATATAAATTAAAGTTCTAGGAGTTGTCCCAGGTCGCCACTTGAAGCCATACCAACACTATTACATCTATCCATAGAGTGGATGATTTTATATGTGAAAATTGGCAGAATCCATAATGTGGCGACCTGGGACAAAACATTTTTGGCATTGGGCTAATCATTTTTTTAAGAAAAGGTTTTAGGTGGTTGAATAGGATTTTAGAAAAGATCTTATAAATTGTAAGACCCCGCTTCGGATGTGAATAATACAATCTTAATTTTTTTTTTATATTCTCCTAAATAGATGCTCATATATATTTCAAACAATGCATAGTGTGATTTCATGACAATGTGATTGTATTTCATTTTGACATATTTTATTATCATTGCCATGAAGGTATTAGGCACTTGTAAACTATGAATATGAATTGAAATTTTAGTGAAATTGTTGCTACCAAATTAATGTGATATATGATTGTTGCTTATGATTTCATTGGTAATGTGTAGGAAAAAAAAGATGCCAATACGAGAAAGGAAAAACCAGTGAGAACAAATTGAAAGACATACTCTTGTGGTTATGTATTTGATTTCCTTATTTTGAGAGCTTAGAAGGAAATAGAGTTATTGTGTTATTCTTTTGGGTTGAAAGGGTATTTAATTGTGTGTCATGAGAGATGTAAGTTGAGGTTGAGGTTTAGAAACCCTTTTATCCAAGTGTGAAACTCGGATGGAACCTTAAGTGGGTCTTTAAAGAGGGTTGTTGGCCAATTTCTTGGGTTGGGATGCATAAATAAACCCCCTAGGGTCTATACCATGGTGGTAGGGGTCAAGTGGGCATGCAATAGGGCCCCAAGCACATGATTTGACTCTTGAAAAGTCTTCATAATGAGGAGTGACGAATTTTGAGGAAAAGATTGGGTAAAAATATTAAGGGGTTGTCCAAGTGCATGTACCCCTCTTAAATAAGGAAAAGACTCTCATTGATGGGTAGGTACACTCACACCTCCCCATCCAAGGGTTACAATTTTTGAGACTTCTATATAGTTGGAGAGGAAGAAGAAGTGGGGTGTTACCCACTTCTCCTTTTGGATAATTTTGGCTTGAGATGGGAGAGAAGATGAGAGAGGAGAGGAGATATGCTTCTTAGAAGATGGTGCTCAAACTAATTGGCTTGGAGAGGAAAGATGGATAGAAGAGTTCAATCCCTTCACCTAAAGAGAAGAGATAAGTTTTTTCTTTTTTTTTCCATTTCCACTTACACTTGTTTATTGGCTGTAAGAAGGTGATATATAGTATGAGTCATGGTTGAAAGAAGCAAGTAGGAAACCTAAATGCATGAAAGTTGTGCTATGTTATTTTTATTAACAAAAAAAAAAAGAGAAAAAGCTCTATTTATCATCATGGAGCTAGAAGAATTACTTGCTCGGGTGTATGGCTAGAGCCCACGAGGCTCCATGATGCCATTATGGTAGGGTGGAGAGCAAGCCTCAATCAATTGTGTTCCTTTCATTGTATTTCTTATATTTGGTTGAAATATGGAAGTTTGGTGTTTCGATGTATCATGAAAGAGAAAGGAAAAGAGTAGGCTCTTATGCAATGTTTTGTTATTTATTTCATTTCTGGATAATGTTGTAAAGAGGAGGGTTTAAATAAGGAAATATGGAAGAGTGTAGGATTTGTTTCAATGGCATGTAGAACTGGTTGTTCTCAGTTTTATTGTAACATTGTGAGTTGAAAGATTTTTTTTTTTACTTTTGATCCAAAAGAAAACATGTATCCTAACTCAAGTAAAAATAACTTATTCTCAAATCTCACCTCAAAATTTGTAGGTTCTGTAAATAATTTATATATATATATATATATATATATATATATAAATGCTTATGTTCCAAGAAATTTACAAGGCAATCTACTTTAAAAAAGAAAAGAAAAGTGTTGTATTCTATTAGCACGTAACCCTAGTTATTTGGTTTAAAAAATAAAAGACTGATTTATACATTTTACGATGGCTGAATTGAATGGAAGTAAATATATTTCCTTGTTGCTCATAAGGATTTCATTACACCATGATGAAACATTTATTGCATTCTGCAGAGCTTCCTGTTTTGAAAGAAAAAACTAATGATGTGTAGGGTGACAAGACATAAGCAGCATATTATGCAAACATTTCTACACTGTATAATTTTCATGAAAAATAATTATCTATGTTACACCAGTTGTATTGCATGTATTGGTAAGAAGCAATCTCTATTAGGAAGTTAGGTATACACATCTACTTGTGTTGAAATAAGGAAAATCTTAAGATTTTGTTGTAAAGAAATAAATTGGTTGGACTTGTTATATGAAAAAAAAATGTCATTTTGGGATTCCTTGAAAAGGGTGATTATGCTACCTGGTCTGAGAGAAGTCTAGCATTGTGTTTGAGTTTTTCCAAAAGGGTAGTCTATTTTGAGGAAATGAATGTATCACTTTGGAATTCGACTAAGTTTTAATGCTATTAAAAAATCTACTCACTGTCATGAACCTTCCCATCAGAACACAGTCTCAATTATTCAAGTGAGATAGTCTTCTCACTTAAAGACCTTGCACATAAAATAAATAGAAAAAAAGGTGGATTTGACGTCACTCTTGTCCAATCAATAAAATCAACTGCAATTGTTACACTCATAAAGCCAGCTGAATTAGGCAAAAGCCAGGAAATGCTAAGATCAATCCTTCAGTCGTTCCTGGTGTGTCATTCAATGGCAAGAATATGTGGGGTGCCTCAGACGTCTCCCTTTGCAGGTTCATAATATGAGATTATGAAATGCAGTTATAAAAAAAAATCTCACTTTATTTTCACCGCTCAAAGCCCGTGCTCTATTTCTCTTCAAATGGACGTGATATATATTGCAAACGATTTTTTAATTTTATTGCAAATAAATCATTCGCTTGTGGGTACCTTTCAAAACTCATATTAGGTAGAGCAAAAATTAAATACTAATATTCTCGGCTATAATTACCCTTCCATTTCATCTTAGAGCCATAAGGGAAAGAATGTAATTTAGTTTTAGGAAAGTTAAAGATACTTTGGCATTTAAAATAAATTAAAAACTAGCAATTGCACCTTGGTGTGCAATGGGTACACCAAAGAGGTGTGGAAGGTCAGTTAGGAAGAATTTAGGTCTATTGTTTAGAGGAAGAGATAGGGATAGAAAGAGGGAGAGATAGAAGGGGAAAAGTGAGAGAGGGGGTAAGTAGTGAGTTTACCTTGTTATGATCATTTGAGATAGGCCACATATTTACATTTTTTTCTATTGTTATTGTTGTTTTTGTGCATGTTAGGAACCAATGCATTCTTTTATGGGTTTGAAATGTGATTTTTTGTATCATGCAAGTTTTATGTCTTGTCACAGTTTTTAATATCCAATTTTAGTCAAGCCCTTTTCTCACCATTTCTCTTAATCAATATATCATAACCTGAAAAATGGTTTATACTCCTCACCTGATGACATTTTTACCTCTAATTGACTATCATATAGGGGAGAGGAATATATACCTACGCATGTTTCAATAGTTGTGATAGTAGTTGTTTATATAATGTCCAATATTTTTATCAATATTGGACCAAGAGTTGTGACTTTATCTCCAACTTCTTCAAGCAAGGTTAGATTCAGTTGTATTGAGGTTTCACCTCCTAGTCTTGATGGTTGTTACAAAGTTTCTTTTGGTTATAACTTATTGGCAAGAGATCAATAGATCCCCTCAATTTACCTATAAAAAAAAAGTTTGAATCTATGAAATATTTTAACTATTTATAATTTTTTGGTAAAATAAAGAATTGATTTGTAACCTAACTTTTTAAATCATGATAATACTTGTAAACCTACAATATGAGGGAAAATGAACCTACAGTATTAGGGAAAAAAGCTATGTAGCCGGTTTGCCTGATTCTGAGCTTGGTCCTGGTCCGAGTTCGCACTGGGTTCAGGTCCTGGTCCGGTCCCTCTGTGGGTTCAACCAGGGTCCTTGTATTTGAGGCTTGGTTCACCGATGAAGAACTCGGGCGAACCCAAGGCGAACCCAAGGAGAACCCACGCGTCTGGGCGACCAAAAAGCATTTTTTTTTGTATTTTTTTAATATTTCCTTCAGTTTGACTTTGACCCATGCCTAAGGGAACCCTAAAAGTGACCTCTAAAACAAATTAAACACCTAAACTACCTCATTTTCATTCATTTGTTTTGCAAACAAGCATTTTCATTCCAAGAGGCTAAGTTCTTATTTTAACTTGTTGGATTGACAAAAGGAGTTGAATATTGATTTTTGAAGCTTCTACAAATGATTGCATTGCCATTCCTATAGATTTGCAAGTGTTCATTGGCTGCCACAAAGATTGTTGAAGAATATTTTTGCAAAGAGGTAAGTTTTTCTCATTTTTTTTGAGTTTTTTCATTCTTTTTTTTGTTTTACAAACATAAACTTTGTTTTTCTTCTTTTTTTTTCTATTCTTCTATGAATAATGAATGTATACATTGTGCAAGATTCAAAAGAGTTAGGTTTTAAAAAATTATTATATTTTGTTTTCATTCAAATTTTGAATGTGTTGTTTGCAAAACAAATTGCCATAGGAATCACAATGTCAATGGGTTCTACCTTCGGCTTTGTAGCTAAACCAAACCCAAAGTTCAAAACAAGTGCAAATTCTCCTCTATGGCAGTATGTTGAAATGATAAGATAGATTCCAGGTGGTGGTGGTTATGTTTGGAAATGCAATGGGTGTGAAGTTACATATTCTAGTTCATACCATAGGGTGAAAGCACATTTGTGTGGCATAAGTGGAAAAGGCATCTCACCTTGCCCTGGAAAGAAAGATGCCCCTATTCCACCTGAGACAATTGCAAAATACATTATGGAGAAAGAAGCAGCAGATCAACGGGAAGCCCAAAAAGGAAATCACCCTTTGTTAAAAAAAAAATCAAAGGGAATGCAACCCCCATCTAATCCCAATCCCAATATTGTGGTAGAAGACCACCCATTTATGGCCATTCTGAATCTTCAAGCTCAAAGTGCACAACCTTTTGCAAACAAGAGAGCAAAGGGACCTTTGGAAGTTGCATTTCAAAATGAGAGTAGAGCCCTTGCCGACCAATGTGTAGCAAGATGCATATATGCCAATGGATTATCTTTTAATGTTGTTCGTTCTCCATATTGGAAAGAGATGTTGAGAGCGGTTAATGAAGCTCCAAAAGGGTACAAGGGCCCGGGTTATGAGAAGGTGCGTAGCACTTTATTGGAAAAGGAGGTTGAGTTGGTTGAAGATGCATTGAAGCCTAAAAAAGATTCATGGGTTGAGACAGGTGTGTCCATTGTTTTAGATGATTGGAAGGACTCAAAAAATTGGCCTTTGATCAATGTCATAGTGGTGTCCCCTAAAGGGGCAATGTTTTTGAAAGTTGTGGATTGTGAGGGGAAAGTAAAAGATGAGAAATTTATTGCTAATATTCTTATTGCAGCCATTGAGCAAGTGGGAGCCCACAACGTTGTTCAAGTTGTAATGGACAACGCAAAGAATTGTAGAGCTACAGGGTTGTTGGTTGAGGAAAGATATTCACATATCTTTTGGACACCTTGTGCGGTCCATTCACTCAATCTTATGCTGTAAAAGATTGGGAATAAAATTGAATGGATCAAACAATTGTATACTGAGGCTGAGGACATTCAGATGTTCGTCACCAACCACCACTTGTCTCAAGGGATCTTTAGAACATTTTCAAAATTGGAGCTATTGAAGGTAAGAGAAGTAATATTTACATTTGTCATTTTCTAACTTTCATAATTTGATTGTGCATTCTAATTTAAATTCTTCTTTAAAGTTTATTTTTAAATTTTAATTATTATTTTTAATTTGCAATAGGTTGTAGAAACCTGCTTTGCCTCTAATACAATCATCTTGAGACGACTTGTGAAAGTTAGGCAGGCACTTTCTAGCATGGTGATTAGCGCCAATTGGTTTATATGGAGGAAAAGCAGCACTGAAAGAGCAACAAGAATTAAGAGCATGATATTAGATGACTCATGGTGGGATCGTGTGGAGTATCTCCTTAGCTTCACCGAGCCCATTTTGAGTATGATTCGCTATACTGACATGGACAAGCCATGCATTGGACAAATATATGATGGTATAGACTCAATGCTTGAGAAGATCAAGTGCACCATAAATGCAAGAGAGCAAGACCCTGAAGAGACTTTCTTCAAAAAAGTGCAAACAATTGTTGAAGAAAGATGGAACAAAATGACAACTCCATTACACCTTCTTGCCTTTGCATTGAATCCAAAATACTACAGCTCTCAGCTTCATTCACAACTAGAAAGGCTTCCTCTATATAGAGATTTAGAAGTGGTTGAAGGGTACAAGGCAACATTTGTGAGACTCTTCCCTGATCGAGATTTGCGAAGTGTAGTCACAGATGAGTTCACTGATTTTGTGCACTCAAATCATCTAGATGTTGATGCCTCCCGTGATAGGTTCTTAAAGGATGCTCATTCTTGGTGGTACTTCCATGGACAATACTTCCAAAATTTGCAGCCCCTTGCAATCAAAATTTTATCACAAGTAAGTTTAGTAAATTTTCATATTTTAGTTTTAAAAGTTTTATAATTTCATTTATAATTTTTTAATTGTTTACTTTGTCTTCATAGGTTGCTAGTTCATCCGCATTTGAGAGGAGTTGGAGCACATATTCTTTCATCCACTCAGTAAAGCGCAATAAATTACTGTCAAAAAAATCGGAGAACTTAGTATATGTGCATTCTAACTTGCATCTCCTTTCACACAAACAACCTAACTACAAGGAAGGGGAGACGAAGTTGTGGGATATAGTGCTAGAGGATACTGACTTGGATGCTTGCAGTTCCCAACATATTGCATATGAGGAGTCAGATATCCAACAAGAGCATGGGCACAATAGTAGTGCTAGTGATGGTGCCATTGGCACTACTTGTGATTCATCTAGTCTTCCTACTTCATCTAATGTCAATGTTGACATTGATATGGATGATTTAGAGAATCCATAAGATGATTAAAACTTTAAAAGTGTTGTAATATTGAACTTGAAGTTTGAACAATGAATATTTATCATGCATGTTTTAAATGACATTCAAGTTTATGGTGGTTTTGTTGTTTATATGATGTTATGTGATATTCTAATCCTAATTCATGCTTCTAGGTTGCATATATATATATATATACATGTTTTTGTAATTTGTACTAATGAACCCAAGATGAACCGAACCCACCCCCCAAAAAATTTTGCCGAACTGGCGAACCGAACCCGTGAACCCGAACCCAAACCGGCTACTTAGGAAAAAAGCATCAGCAGTGGTAGTGGAGGAAAAAATGGCACTGCAGCACCCAACAACATTAATCTTCGCAAACAATGTGTTTTTAAAGAAGCTACTTGAATGTTGTGTGGGCTGTATTGCACACCCACAATATTTTTTAAATATTAAAAATAAGAATGATTGATGCATAAGAACAAAAACTGCAAAATAATCACAAGAAATCACCAACCAATAGTTTTGCTGAACTTTTTACGATGAAAATCACATTTTAAATAGTAACTTGACCCACATAATTTTTTGATGATTTTTACCCAAAAAATAGCAAGAAAATCAGGATAGTTGAGATGATTTTTTGAACAAAAATATTTTTTGTTTCTTTTCACATTTGCGCAAGATTTCTTAGAGGAATCAGAGCATTTTCTAGGTAGGTTTGGAGATTTTTGGAACATAATTTTTTTTTTTTAATTTCTTCTCATATTGCACAGGATATTTTAGAGGACTAAGAGCATTTTGAAGTTGGATTTGGAGAATTTTGGGTCTATAGGACACAAACTGTAGGGTTTAAACTTGATTTCTAATTAACATTCAATGATTTTTAAAGGTTTTTTTAAAATTTCATCTTTCTAGTTTAGAATTTTTAACGAAGTTCTTCCTTTTTTATTTGTAAAATTTAAGTTAAAATATGGCCTTTATTTTGTACAAAAGGCCCTAAACCCCAACCCTAAATCCTTTTGTTTGCGTGGTCTTGAATCATCCTATTCAGTATTCAAATCCAATAATAGATTCTGATTGACCTCACATCAAAGGCAACTGTCAGAAATATTTTGTTGTTTGGAAATAAGCACACTGAGCACAATGATTTAATTTCCGCAAGTAGAAGAGAATTTGCCACATGCACAACTGTTATGTGCTCATAGAACTTGGAATCTATATCATTTTAAGTACAAATACAAATAATTCTTGTGTAAATTAATACAACCTTTGAGCAGATATGCATGCATTTCCCATTGAATAAAATTTAATAAATAAGATCAATTTTATCTCCTATAAATATGAATAGTTATATAACATGATTCATTGCACGCCAGCTCTTGTATTATGGCACTGTCACCACATTCTTTGGAGCCTAAGACTTGTATCCACCTTGAATTATGGTCCAATTAGGCTACAAATATAAATATAGAATATATTATATAGGTCCAAAATGGTACTAAATACATAGCACATTATTATGTATTATATAATCAACATTAAATTAAACTACACGGTATGATATTTTACAAATCATTCAATGTCATAATACAATAACAACACAAATCATGATATAGTTTATAAAGCATACTAGAACTAAAGTCTATGACAAAAAGATATACTCGCTGATTATCTCAACTATCTGAATATCTGATGCCATCAATATTCTCCTGTGGCAGTTTTGTGGTTATTTGTAATTTTTGTAATACATAACATTGTGTTTCTTGACATGCTTAGGCTTCACCTTCCATCCCCCACGTAGTCAGAATCTTGTGTTGTGCTTTTATCATATAGCCTCTAGTTTCTTTTATATGTTGAAGCTAAAATTTGACTCATTTTGCTATTGTTACTCTGTACTTTTGAGTGTCATAAACATACTTTCATCATTCAAGGTCATTGATAAATTCATTTTCTTTCTTTCTGACAGTTGCCACATGTCTCACAGGCGAACTGTAAAATAAATGGTATGCTAGGGTCTTATTGAGCTTCTGGTAAGACCGGCTTATATAGTTTATTTTATGTGCACATTGCTCCTTGTATTGAAAATAACAGAAATCTCAGAAAAATCCAAGCCTTCATTTTCAAGATTCACCTCTATTTGCAAGAAGTGTCACCCCATTTCAACTTACCATTTCTAATATTGGTTTAACATTTCCAACTTTGGCAACTGGCTATTCTTCCATTCAAAGAAACATTTTAAACACCAAAATGTAAAGGCTTCTAAAACCCTACCTACCACATCTAATCCCTGTAAGAACTTCAATTACCTTACATGGAATAGGTAGAAGTGTACCATATGGTAGTGTGTAAAAATGCAACATGGGTTTAAATCCCCTCACTATAATAAGGTGGCCTTTGATTCCAGGGTGTACATATACAAGGTCGTGGCACAACAATGAGAGGATGCATTAGAGTCTAAGATTAATGACTTATTTTTATAGAGCAATAATGTGGAACAAGTGGTCTCAAAATCACATTAAAGGAGACTCATAAAAACTCCCTGAGCCCAAACAATAAAATGCAACTACTTATCCTTACACAACAAATATAGGGAAAATAGTTTAAAAATATTTAACCCACATAATGATGAAAACTACAGTAAAACATGTAGAATATAACAGGCATTACAATCACATTTTCAGTTTGTTGTTGAGGATGGGGCTTCAAAAAATTAATAAAAAATTGACAAAAAGGTAAAATAAGTTGAATATTTAAAAAAATTATCAAACAACGTCAATTTAAACGTGCTCCAATGATAAAAATGTAAAGCTTCTAAAGCAGAGCCAAAGCTCCCATCCCCAGGATTTATGATAAAGTGTTGAAATTAGTAATATACAAATAAAACTCAACTCCACTACAAATCTAAGATGAATCTGAGGGAAGAACTACACCTCATCCATGGCAATTACTCCAAAGATTACCATATAAAAAGTTAAAACCGTACTTTTCTTCCAGAAGGAAAAGTAATGAGTTCAAATCTCTAACAGACTATTACGTGCCAAAATTACATAAAATGAATCGTCCAACTTTATAGACCTATATGAACAAAAGTAACAAATCCTAAGAGATTTAAATCCCATTAAAGCATATTAAACTCTGAAATTACGTAAAATACACAATCCAAGTAAGTCACAAGTTGTGCCCTATTCATGAGGGATTTCAATGTAAGAGGCGCCCCTGTGTATGGCATCTAAGACGAAGACTACAGAGCAACAAAGCTTTACAAAATAAAGAAAAGATTAATTAATAGCCCCAGAATTGAAACCCTAGAACAAAACCTAAATATATTGCGGACCATATTATTTTCATCACATACCAGTCCAAAATCTGTTGTCAAGTTCCTTGTGTTGTAGGAGCTTTTTTCTGTATTTAGCAATTGCATGCAGACGAGCTGTTGTTTTATCTGTTTCGGCCGTTATCTTGTTTTCCTCTATTTTTTTTTGGCAGTAGCTGACCTCGAAGAAGAAAAAGCTCAAATCTTAATAAGATATGGAGGCCACTAGGTTCGAAATCCTGATCTTTAAAAGGGAAGTTGTGAGAAAAAAATATATAGAAATTTAGAAGTATTTTTCGTCCGTCCTATGCCCTAAGCGGGTAGAAGAGAAAAAAACCTTAGACAGTGTGAGGAAAGGGAAGGGAAGGCACGAGGAGGAGGAGAAAGGAATTTTGAGCATATACCTTTCATAATAAAGATGGCATTGCTGTCATAGCTGTCAAAATGACAACTTGCATAGACCGTCGGGATAAATAAATGGCCATGATTGCTTCAATCATGTGCAAGGTTTATTGATCATTGATTACACTTTTGAGGTTGGTCTTGTTCATATCGGATATGCCTTCGGCGTAAATAAATGAAGGCTTAGTTGGCACGCCTCCATCTTCTTAATAGAAGGAATTAATTAAGTTTGAAGATAAAACTAAGACAAAAAGTAAGGTGGTGTAGACCTGAAAGGTAGGAAATATTAAAGTTTTTAAATTACATATAAAATTCCAAATAGAAACTTCTTTAGCTTTTTTTTATATAAATTTCAAAATGGAAACTTTTTGTTAGTTTCTAAAATAAATATTCCATGGCATGTCATCCAATAAAAAGAGAAATAAGATTTTTTCCTAAAATATAATTAGTTTTAAAAAGAAAAGAAAGTGGGGAAGTTTTTATATATGTTATTTTTTCATATTACCTTTAAAGAAGAATTATATTATATTAATTTTGGTAGGATAATATTTGGAAGAATTTCACATTAATATTAAATTTATATTAGTGGTAATAAATTATATTTTATATGAAAATAAATTATTAATATTTTTATCGTTAATAGAAATGGAATTGTTTTTTTAGATAAAATATATATAGATGTATAAGATTAAACATAAATGCAATATTTACTATTATATATATATGAATATATGTCAATTGTTTCTCCACGACGGTTATGTTCTAAAGAGAATTATTTTGTAAAGAATAAGACAATTTATTTTAGGGCCAACCAATTTGTTTCGATAAGGAAATACATGATAAAATAGTTACCCCACTAATTTTAGACTAAGTGCTTTCTAGGGGAAAGAGATTTTACCATCTTCATGGTAATACGATAAATTGAGATTATCCCTCTAAGATGTAACCCTAGTCCAAACATCCCAGTGTGGTAATAGTGTTAACTTTAGAATGCAATTTAACCCCATGATTAATAAAATTTTAGTAAATGAGCATTGTGTAACCCTAAAATCATCTAGTGCTTTAGCTTGCACATGGTAACTTTGTAAAAAATAAAATAAAAAAATTATTGTGTATTTCTAGTGGGAAAATTCAGGCATGACATAAATGGTGTTGCACAAGCTAATGGGCCTAAATTCAGCCATGGTTTGGGGGTCCTCATTTTTTGGAATAAGGTCCAAAAAGGTCTGGTTTAGTTGTTTTAGGAGTTTGCTTGACCTGAAAATTTTTTTACCAATAAGGAATAAGTCCTCTCCCACAATTTCCCAATACTCCTAAAAGAAAGTCAAAGGAAATCCATTTGATCCAGGGGCCTTGAAAGCACCCATGCTGAAAGTTGCCAGTTTGACTTCCTTAGGAGTGATATCCCTGAGAATAGCAACATTATCCAAGTTGGTTAAAGTAGAGGGAATGGAGTCCAATAATTGGTCATTAGAAATAGGGTTAGGAATCACAACAGGCTTAGAAAAGGCTTGTTGAAAATATCTAGAGGCCAATTGACTGATCTGAGCAAGAGTAGTGGCTTCCACTCCCAATTCACCCTTCAACTTCTTCATTTGGTTCCTTTTCCTATGTTTGAGAGCAAAGATGTGAAAAAAGGAAGAGTTATAGTCTCCTTTCAACCATTAAATTCTATACTTTTGTTTCCAAATTACTTCTTTTTTCAAAAAATTGTTCCATTTAGTATGAAAACCCTTCTCCTCTTAGTAGGTTTGTTCACTAACATCCCATTTTCCATTCTAGTTTGTGCCTCTTTAAGCTTAATAGAGAGATATCTTTTCTGGTGGAAGACATCCCCCAAAACCCACTTGTTCTAGCCTTTAACCTTATTTTTGATAAACTTGAGTTTTTGAAAATATCTAAACATGGGAGAACCATGAATAGGGACATTCCACTAGCCAACAATTTTATTTCTAAAGTCTAGGTGAGAGCTCCACATGATTTCATAACGGGAGGGAAACTAACCAACAATAGGATTTTCATTCAAGATGAGCAGGAGAGGGTTCTAATAAAAAATAGTCCAGGGGAGAACCTACAAATTGGAGCTAAGAAGAGCATCCAATTAGGGGAGAAAAGGAAATGGTCAAACCTAACCTGAATAAGGTTATTTCTCAATCTCCTATTTGTCCAAGTATATTTTTGGCCCTGTAAATCCATATCCACAAACCAAGTAGTTCTTAATAGATCTGCCAAGTCAGCCATACTATCAGAATAATCTATAAGACCCCCACACTTTTCAAAGGGGTATAAAGGAGAGTTAAAGTCCCCTACAAGCAGCCAACTGGCCTCTTTATTATTCAAGATCCAATTCGTAATTTCAATCCAAATGGTTTTCCTAGCATTCCTCACATTAGGGGCATAAATATTGATTATAATCCAAGTAGAACCAACATGGGTAAGATGAACTCCTAAGCTATTCTTGGTTTGGAAAAGTTCATAACCACTTAACCTATTCAAATTCTAGATAACTGCAAGGCCTCCCGAGGCCCCATCAACATCACAAAAAAAAGTAAGCATTAGGCCAAATATTCTTAGCAATGAATTCAAAGTTTATTTTTTTCATTTTCACTTCTTGTAGTAAAAGTAAATCAAGCTTGTGCTCCCACATAATTTTTTAGGACCAAATTTTTATAAGGACTGTTGAGTCATCTTATATTCCAGGAAAGAACTTTCATTTTTGACATCTTCTTTGAGGATGCTTCCAATGTCCTATGTTTTCCAATAGCTATCTTCTTGGTCATTTCTCTATTTCTGGTTTGCATCTGATTGGGTCTGTCAGGTTTGGTTTCAACAAGTCAACATCCACCTTTATTTGTTTGCATTTCTTCTTTTGGGTTAACCATCCATCCTCTTCATTGGTTTGGTTGTTCGTTTGAGATCCAAATTTTTGTTTTTAACATGGTTTTTAGAGGCTTCTTTGTCAATCAAAACTTTGGGTATTTCACCTTCTTCCAGATCTCTAGTCAGTTTGTGGGTAACTAGGAGGTTAGGTAGGTCCAAGGGTTTCCCACCTTCCTTACCAGTAGTAGCAACTGGGTCACAAGGAAGGTTTTTCGAGGGAGTCCTAGCCAACAAAGGGTTATCAAAAGGTTTTCTGGGGGAAGTCACAATGAGGTTTGTGACAAGGTTCTCACAAGGCATGAGTTTGTTCAGGGAAACTAGAATATTTAAAATCTAAGATTTGAAAGGATAGTTTGCTATGATTTCATTCACGGGGAAATCCTCCTTAATGGGGTTTTGAAGGCTATTCATAGAGGACTTGCAATTGGAGATGAGGTGCCTTGTTTTGGAACATTTTTGGCAATAAACAATAGCATTTTCATAGAAAACTTGTTGGTTCCATGAACCAAACTTGGAACTCAAAGTCACTAAGCTAGGTATATTCTTATTAATATTGATATTAACACAAAAGCATAAAAATCCTAACCTAGACCTCATTTTGGTCATAATGTTGGATGTAATGAAATGACCCATTGAATCACCAATGCTCTAAAAAACTGACTCATCATAGTATTCTAGTGGAAAACCTGACAATCAAACCCAAATACGAGCAAATTTGTTAAGGTCGATGGCATGATTGAAGCCAGGTTTCCATTGGCAGAGAGACAGGCTATGCTTCACGTAAACCCAAGGACCTAAAGAAAGAATAGAGAGTAAATATTCAAGAGTTGTCAATTTAAAGAGAAATAATACTCCAGCCAGTGCAAACTTTAATATTGCCTTTTAGGTGCCATTTGGCCATAGTCCATCTTTGAACCATATCAATGGTTGGGTGGAAGGAGAATTTTTTTCCCACTATAGCATTCTCTATAGAAGACATTATTCTATCAATGGTGGAATTCAAGAGAGAGATTTCAGTACCAAATATTGAATTCACAATTTTAGTGAAGGAGAGTTTTATCAGTAGGACTTTAGGAAGAGTTGAGTAAGACATTTTTCCAACCTTTGGACTTTGGTAAGAATAGAATCACGGGAACTTCCCCAGAATCAAGAGGGGGAGGGTCCCCCGAGGAAGTTGGGTTTGCATGTGCGCAAAACAATGCATGGTCAAGAGGGGACAAGGGAGGGGGATTGTGGGGTACCCCAAAGGAAGCATCCACCATGTGCATAGGAAGTTCAAAACAATAGATTGGGAAAGCAGAGCAGACAATTGGATTAATCGAATGTTAAAAGAATCTCAACATTTTCAATGTTATTAACATTTTCATTTTCAATACCAATTTAAACATTTTCTATATCAATTTCAATATTTTTATTTTCAATTTCAATATGATGTTCAATATTTTCAAATTCTATTTCATCTTCACTTGAATTAACATTTAGGGGGGGAGAAGAAGCCTTAGCTTGAGTATTTGGTATACCTTGTCTTCTTTTCCTATGACTTTCTCTATCTTTTTCTCTATATGCTTCAATTTGATCTATTGTTATCTTTCTCTTTCCTTTTCTCTTACAATGACTATTGTTCCCCATTATACAGAAAAAAAGAGCACACAAATGATTGTAAAATTGAAAATTGTGAAAAATAATCTTACAAAATCTGAATTTTGTCTGTTACAGATCTAGAGAACATGAGATTTCACGTTATAAAAAGAATGTGGGGACCGTTGGAATGCTCAAAATGGTCCCCTTTTTGTTTTATATATAAAATTCCTAGAATAGATATTCATTCTTTAGAACAAATATCCGTTTAAAAGGGATATCCATTTATAACATATATCTGTTCTAAACAAATACCCATTTAGAAATAGATATTCGTTGTGTTTTGTATGCACATTGCAAAGTTTGAAAACTTGCACAAGGGAACCAAATATCCATTTCCTTTACTTTTTTAAAAACAAAAAATTCATAAAGTTATGTATTATTAATATATAATAAATGTATTATATATTAATAATAGATAGTATATTATATTATATATTATATAATATTTACTATATATTATATATATTGTATATATTATATATTATATTATATATTTATTATATATTAATAATACATAGTATATTATATATTTAATATACTATATACTATATTATTTAATATATACTATATATTATATATAGTATAAAAATTATATTATATATTATATTGTATGTATAGGGGAAGCTTCAGTACTTATACAATAAATAATGGATATCTATTATAAACGGATATTCGTTTACCCTAGTTTTCAAAGAAAACATAAAACCATTATAATGTATTATTAATATATAATAAATATATTATATATTAATAATAAATATTATATTATATATTATATATTATGATAGATATTATATATTATATATTATATATTTAATACATAGTATATATTAGATATTATATATAGTATACTCTCTATCTCAACTCTCTCACACCCTCTCTCTCTCCCTCTCAAGTCTCTCTCTTTGATTTCTCCCTACCTCTATCCCTCCCACTAGGTACCTAGACAAATCTCTCTCACTCCCTCTCAGGTCTTCTCTCTCTCTCTCTGGTCACACACACACACACTCCAACCCCCTCTCTCTCACTCCCTCCCTCTCTCTCAAGTCTCTCCCTCCATCTATCCCTTCCACCTGCTCTCTTAAGTCTCTCGCTCGAGTACCCTACCTAGATAACTCTCTTTCTCTCTCTCTCTCAAGTCTCTTCCTCCCACACTAACTAGATAACTCTCTCTCTCCCTCCCTCTGAGCTATCTCTCTCTCAAGTCTCTTTGTCCCTCTATCCCTCCCACCCAACCTACACAACTCTATCTCCCTATCAAGTATCTCTCTCTTAGGTTTCTCTCTCTCAACACCATTGGAGGGATGTAAGCCTTTTTAGTGAAGAAAGTATGCTTATGAGACCAAATTCATTATTTCTCTAGTGCCAATAGACCTAATAGCACCGAGTTACAAAAAATATAGCTATCGAGAGGTGAAAGAAATGACTAGTGAATTTCACCCATGAAGCTCAACAATTTGGTAGAACTTTTGAAGAACATACTTACCAACTCTATGTTCTTTTGAATAGTTTCCTTATGTCATTTTCCCTCGAGAACATGGCTTGCATGTGGATATTTTGGTAATGATGCATTGTTGAAACAATATATTCTTAAAAAGAATGTGATAAGGGATCAAATACAAATTCAAATCATGTAGCAAGTTTATCATATTTTTGTAGTTAGGTTGCACACTGATGCTGAATATACATCCTATTTCTATTTTTAATAGTTTGTGATGGAAGTTATAATTTTTTTATCGATTCCTCATAAGTATTTCATTGAATTTACTTGTTTTTCCCCAATTGGGGTTTGCTCAGTAGACACAAATATCTTAATTGCTTTTATTGAACCTTTGAAGTTAAGATCTAAGATTGCAAAACAAAAATAAAATTTAATCTTTTAGATTTTTAGATGCCAACTTGGTGTCAAAACAAAGTTATTTAGAGGTTGGTAATCTGCTTTCATGATTTTAATATTATGCTATAAAGGAAAATAAATACAACCAAAATTATTTTTATCTATGCTCCTGTGAAATGAACAATAGTCGACTTTATCATTACTCGATTGATTTTGGAAAAGCTTTTTTTGAGAAACTAATGAAAAATGTAAGTTAATTCAATTTGCATATTTTCTACACTAAATTGGCCCTAATAATAATCTCAACAATTCTTATGGTTCACTTCTTTTTTGTAGAGTTTTGAAGTCTACTGTAAGCATGTCTATTCAGAAAAATGAATATTTAAGTTAAAAGTCATGAATGTAGTGTTGCATAGAAGACCAATTGTTTTTCTCTTCACTTTGTATAGGTCAAAATGGGAAGCGCATTGGAAACACTATGTGGACAAGTCTATGGGGAAAAGCTACCATCTACTTGGGATTCACGTGTAGAGAGAAATGTTTTCTCTTTTTTTTGTGAGCGTACCACTCGTTGTGGTGTGGGCTTACATGGGAAACATTCTTATTGCATTTGGGTAGGACCCTTTAATATATTTTGAAGCAAGGAAATTCCCTAGATGGATGATTCCTAGTCTATTTGCTAATGCAACTCTTCAACCACTTGCAAAATTTCTCCAGTCACAGAGCATTGTCTTTCCCATGATGTTATGCTCTACAATTTCTTTGTTTTCCCATGTTCCCATTTATTGGGCTCTAGTATTTAAAACTAGGTTAGGTAGAGTAAAAGGGTTGCCTTGGCAAGTAGCATTTCTATTTGGCTCAATGTGGCACTTATTTTACTATATATTAAAATCTCACCTACATGCAAGAGGACATTTCATTATGCCCTAAATTTTCTCAAAGATCTCCATAACCTAATTCAAATAACAGGACATCAGTGTTGCTACTCTTTAGAAAGTCCTAAAATTATAGTTGGAACTCGTGAACAATATCAAATAAGAGAATAAGAATGTTGCCAAACTCACCGCTAAAACATCGTCAATGTAGCTACCCATGAAATCCGAGAGCTTCTATTTGATGACTGTGTAGAAGTGGGCTTCCCCATCACTAAAAAGCTCTATGGAAAAGGTCCTCCCTTTTAGCGTATCACCTAAAGAGCCTTCCATGATCTCCCTAAAAAATTTCTAAAAAATGTAACTACAACAAAAACTAAAAACCCTCGCTTGATAAAATAAATTGAATCTACCAAATTTGGGCTTAAAAACTAAAAAGGCAGAAATCTAGGGCAACAAAAATGGTCCTAATCTCCAACTGAAAACCATACTTGAGCTTCTTCCTAGTATCTACATTTATTCAATGTTCTTTACAACTCAAGGCAACTTGATTTATAGTTGCACAATGTCGGTTAAGCATGTTATCAGTGCATAGGGAGGTGAAGGTAAAAAGCTAAGGATAAAAAAATCCTGCGTGGAATGCGACAACTACAATAGACAAAGGTGGTTATGAGTTAATATCTCTTTTCACACATGACGTGCATGAGATTTGATTTCATCCGGGGGAACCAAAAACCAACAAACTATTCATAGTTTAATGACAACCCAAGAGTTGTTTAGAGAGAGAAAGTTTTTTGGTGTGAGAATATTTAGGCGTGATACAACATTCTAGATGAAAGCCAGTACAAAATATAGTCTCTCTCTCAGGTCTCTCTCCCTCTCCCTCGCCTTCTTAGGTCTCTCTCTCTCTCATGTCTCTCCCTCCCTCTATCCCTCCCACCCTACCTAGACAACTCTTTCTCTATATATATTACGATGCTCCCTCACTCCATCCCACCCCCTCTCCCTCTTTTAGGTCTCTCCCTCCCACCCTAACTAGATAACTCTCTCTCTCTCTCCCTCCCTCCCTCCCTCCCCACTCCCCCTCTCTCTGGTCTCTCCCTCCCTCTATCCCTCCCACCCCCTCTCTTTCTCTCAAGTCTCTCCCTCAGGCACCCTACCTAGATAACTCTCTCTCTCTCTCATGTCTCTCCCTCCCACCCTAACTAGATAAATCTCTCCCTCTCAATTCTTTCCTCTCTCTTTGGCTTCTCTCTCCCACCCTACCTAGATAAGTCTCTCTCTCTCTCTCATGTCTCTCTCTCCCTCTATCCCTCCCAACCTACCTAGACAACTCTCTCACACCAACCCCCTCTCTCACACTCCCTCTCTCCCTCTCTCTCTTAGGATTCTCCCTCCCTCCTTCCCACGGTCCCTTCTCTCTCTCTCCCTCCAACCTAACCTACACAACTCTCTCACTCCAACCCCCTCTCTCCCACTCCCTCTCTTTCCCTCCCTCTCTCTCAAGTCTCTCCCTCCCTCTATCCCTTCCACCGCCTCTCTCTCAGGTCGCTCCCTTGGGCACCCTACCTAGGTAGCTCTCTCTCTCTCAAGTATCTTCCTCCCACACTAACTAGATAACTCTCTCTCCCTCTCATCTCTCGATCTCTCTATCTTAAGTCTCTCCCTCCCTCTATCCTTCCCACCCTACCTACACAACTCTATCTCCATCTCAAGTATCTCTCTCTCAGGTCTCTCTCAGTCTCTCCAACCCCCTCTCTCTCACTCCCTCTCTCTCTCCTCCCCTCTATCCCTCCCACCATCTCTCTCTTAGGTCTCTCCCTCAAGCACCCTACCTAGATAACTCTCTCCCTCTCACTCTCTCTCCCTCTCAGGTCTCTCTCTGATTTCTCCCTCCCACCCTACCTAGATAACTCTCTCTCTCATGTCTCTCCTTTCCTCTATCCCTCACACCCTACCTAGACAAATCTCTCTCACTCCAACCCCCCTCTCTCCACCTCTCTCTCTCTCTCAGGATGCTCCCTCTCTTAGGTCTCTCCCTCCCACCCTAACTAGATAACTCTCTCTCCCTCTAAAATATCTCTCTCTCTCTCTCTCAAGTTGCACACACTATGAGACCCCACCTATAGATGGGCATGACATTATCATTATGAAATGACTATAAATTGGGTCTTTGATTTATCTTGTTCAAAATTTGGATATTTCCATGGTTATCTGGAAGAAAGCTTAACACTATTTTAGGAAATAATTATAAAGGGTTTCTTTTTCTTAAATTTGAGAAACCGACATGTACAATATATCAAAAAGTATATAAGGTTCCTTTAGAATATTGAAGTATATATAATTAAGTTTTAAAATAAATTTACAAATGTAAAAAAAAAAGAAAAAAAATTAAGTATTTCTTAAGGTGAATATTTAAAAAATATTTTTGTTTCAAAATATATATTAAAAAGTCATTGATTGGTCTTGTTTATTGTTAGGGATAAAATTTATGGATTTCAAATATCATTATACAATAATATTGATAGAATAGACTTTAAATCTTAGACTATGTATTAATAATATTATTCAAATGATCATGTTTATATTTTAAAATATTAATTTTCTACATAAATTAATTTAAATATATATTTGAGTACACATATAATGGTTCCCATCTAAATACTATGAACTTGTTAAAAGTGAGACAAATTTATCTCAGAGATAAAATAGACTCTTAGTGCCTTTGAAGAAACTAAATGCCTTGAATACCCATACCCTTGTGAACTCTAAATGTTTTGAGTACCTTATCAACTATTATTTATTAGATTTAGTTCTCATGCTCAACCAAAACAGTTGAATTTGAATAATATCCAAAGAAAAAAAAAGGATGGTTAGAGCTATTAAATGTCGAAGGAAATGCAAAAATATTGGAAGAATTTAAAGAGAACATGGGGAAAGATTGATCAAGATCAAAACTAACTCAAGAGTAACATTATATTTTTAGGGAATTTTGAGGTCTGGTATGCAGATGATCAATGGGGATGCAGATGATGGTCTACAACTCTGCCAGCGAATAGATCAATATCGTAGATAAAATATGCCCCAGTTGCACTTCAGCTTTATCAAGCAATCCATCTCACCTAACCTGAATGGTATTAACTGCATTTTGTTGGCTGCATGCTTATCTATCTCACCTAAACTGCATATGTTTGTATGCAATATCATCTTCCTGCTTATCTATCCTTTTCACATGGTTTTTTATTTGCACAACTCACCGCCATTGAAATCAACGAGGAGCTAAAGAGTAGTTTATCTGAGAAGAGTTCATGATAGTTGCTGAGTAGTTTATGTAAGAAGAGTTCCTCATACTTGCAGTCGTTCCTGCTTAGCTCTTTCAGTCAAAAGGTATTTTGAAACTCACTTCTTTAGCTCTCAAATGTTTGCACCAGATTCCGAATCCTTTATTTCTTAAGATTTCTACTTCTCTATAAATTCTACTTCTATTAAATTTAAGCCAACCTCAGCATTAATCATTTCTTACATAGCCTAAAATCATAACATTCTAAGAGATACATTCTCTTTCAATCATTTCGTCAAAAAATTTGCGTGTAAAATCCATACCACCTCTTTCGACATAACCTGAAATCATTATGTTTCAACAACATATATTTTGTTTGGCTCTAGGAAAATTCACCGCCAGCAATTCACCGTCAACAATTCACCGTGGGAAAATTCACCGCCACCAGTAATTCACCGCCACGGAAAATTAACCGGCAAAAATTCATGCAATGAATTTTTCGCACGATGAATTATCATGGTGGCGAATTTTCCCGCGGTGAATTGTTGATGATGAATTTTCCATTGGTGAATTGCTGGCGGTGAATTTGCCATATGCCATTTTATTTATGCATTTTGTCAAACACATTGTGTGCGTCCTCCAAATTTCTACATTTACCATACATGTCAATGAGGTAGTTCAATACAGAGATGGGTAGCTTAAATCCAACTTTTATTATATGGGTATGATCTAGCTTTCCCTTTCCAAGGTCGTTGGTATCTGAACACACTTTCACTAATCAGGAAAATGTATCTTTAGTAGTGCATCATCCATCTTTTCGCATACCAAAATTTTTTCCACCTTGAAATTTGTGAGGCGCTGATTTTAAGATTATTAGGCTTGCATTCCCCTTCCTCTCTTAATTTTTGGAGAGATTTTGCAATCTCTTATTTTTATCCATCAATGCATCCAAAGTAAAACAAGTTTTCCTTAATGCCTCTTCAATTGTTTTTTCATTTCGCTCGTGCAATTTTATCTCCTGTACCCTGTTTTCATCAAGTAACTGATAGACCTTATCTTGCAGTACCCCTATTCTGAGGCTCTGTTCGGTTAGTACTTTTTCATTCACTTCCAATAAGATCTTAACATTCTTACCCTGTATATAGATCTTTGCATTCTCAGATTGAAAGTTAGAGCCATTTCCTTGAGGAACTTGCAAGCTTTGAACGTTGACCTCAATTTCATTCCTCAGTATGGTGTTCTCTATCACAAGACCAAATACCTGCCTTTGCAATTCCTCTATTCTAAACTTTTAATCTGATAACGACATTTGTTTAGCTTCCACTTTAATTTCAACATTATTTTTCTCATCCTCAAGAATTTGAACAGTGGCTATGCTTTGAAAATTGCCTCCACAAATATCATCACGGGCCCTTGCATTGTTTGTTTCCAATTTTGCAGCTTGGCTATTGACATATGCAAGTACAATTAACATAGTTTTATTCTACTTAGATATATTTGTGTTCACTTTTTCCAACCTTCTCACCTTTTCTAAAAGAACTTGTACTTGTATATTAGCCTCACCTTTGCCATGTCGATTGCCTTGGCCTATTTCAGTAACAACTTGCAGTTTTTGTCCATTGATATCATTTTCAATCACAAGCTCTTGCACTCTTTGTGCATTAACCTCATTTTCATTTCCCAGTTCTTCCAGTTTTTGTGCATTAACCTCATTTCCATTCCTCAGTTTGGTGCTTTCTACTTTTATGATGTCCAACTCCAAATTCCTATCCCAGACCTCACTCTGTGATTCCTCTATTTTGAAACTCTGTTCCAAAACTAGATTTTCTTTACATTTTTATATGACATCAACCTTTCTTTTGTCATCCTTCAGACGTCTCACTATGACTTCACTTTCATGATTGGCTCCACACATTTCTTTCTGCAACCTTTCATTGACATAGGCAAGGGCAAGTAACTGTTAAAAAATGGAAAGAAAATTGTATAGATTATATCATTGTTGAACAAAATTAATAATCAATATTATATTTCTTCAGGACATTTATAATGTGCATTGCAAATGCTTAAAAAGCATTGCATTCCCATGAATTACATTCTTGTGAATAACCACCCAAATTTTCTTACGAGAATAACTCCCTAAAACTAACAACTAATAATTAACTGATTTACTAAATGTGAACTTTATTTTCCTAACAACCCCCCTTAAAGTTTACATAATAGAAAAACAAAAACAAAATTTAAAAATGTAAACCTTAAATTCCTACATATCTCCTCTTTAAGGTTTACATCACAAAAAAGAAAACCAAAATTTTGTATTAGCATCAACTTAAATTGCTTGGTCTAGGCAAATGGCTTGATTAGCCTACATCAACATCAACCCAAACTCCTCATGTCTAGATAAATGTTCAGATTCTTCAATGTTTACTTGTGAATCGAGACACACTCAACTATTCACAAGAAAATCACCAACCAACTATGAATCAAGACTAACTCCATTATCCATAGTAACACTCCAATTGTGAATCGAGATTAACTCCATTATCCACAGTAACACCTTTATTTGTGGATCGAGTCTTATTCAATTATCCACAAAAGCACATCTGAAAAACTATGGATTGAGACAAACTCAATTATCCATAAATAGTTTGTGGATTCAATTATCCACAGACCAACAAAACACTACATGCCTCATCTTGCTCCTAAAAGGACTAAGATGAAACAAATGCTTCTCATGCAAGGAATCATCCCTAAGCAAGAAGCTAGCTTGGGATGATAGATGTCCTCCTCCCTCCATTTCCTTCAGCCTCCGATATGACCCTTTTAGATCTTAGTCATCAAATACAACATTAATGGCTTCAAATGCATCATTAATAAATGCATAAAAGTATACATACATAAAGATGTCGGATCCAACCAATAATGCATCCATTACAAACATTTTCTTTGTCCTTCTAACATATCCATATATCTGAATCTTTTGCAATATGATGATTTTGTAGTTTACATGTATAATTTTCAGAAACTAGCACTGAATGCTTGTAACTATATTGTTCTCTTGCTCTAGAAAGTAGATACTAAAGAAAAATAGTTCTTTGGTTGACTTATAGCATTGGAATAGGAGGATGCATCTCAAAATACTGGCAATGTTTGACTGTCAATGAGAATTATAGACAACAATACAAAAATATAGCATTCTCCAGCTCTTTTATTGAAATCAATAGTATATACTATGCTTTAATTTATTCTCCAGTATCTGGTTTATTTATGTCACTCCTATGCGTAGCATTAGCAACCAATCTTAGTGTAGCATAAAGAAAAAGAGGCACTGCATATAAAATTTGCACAAGAATTCAAAGTCTAACACCCAACAATGAAGAATGCCCAGTAATTTCCCTAATTTGGCACTTGATTTGTCTCTTCAAAATAGATAAAGGAAATAATGTTAAATAAGAGTGCTCTTCTTAGGGAATCATTAACATCAATATCAGCAATAAAAAAATGCTTATCAATGCTTGATCTAATGGTTGGAGAAGTCGTAAAGAAAAGTGAAGGGAATTTTTGCAATGCATTTTTCCTTCAAACTTGCAGTTGCAAATTCGTTACCTGTCAATGCAACCACCTCTCCACTCATTCCTATTGAATGTGATGCAACAACTACCCTCCATTCCTAATTTCATAGGCACATTATCTATCCACTCATTCCTATTGAATGTGATGCAACAACTACCCTCCATTCCTAATTTCATAGGCACATTATCTATTCGCTCTGATATCACTGTTTAAAAATGGAAAGAAAATTGCACAAATTATATTATTGTTGAACAACAATAATAATAAATATTATATTTCTTCGAGACATTTACAATGTGCATTGCAAATGCTTAAAAAGCATTGCATTCTCATGGATTATATACCTCATGAATAACCACCCAAATTCCCTTATAGAAATAACTCCCTAAAACTCACAACTAATAATTAATTGATTTACTAAATGTAAACTTTATTTTCCTGATCTTATAGCTTTTGTTCTCCTTTCCCAAATGTTTGACCTTTTTTGTGAGAATTTGTAGCCTCTATACATTGATTTCATTTTGGTGCTTTCTTTTCTAATGAAGTCTAACTCTGGAAAATCATTAATCTTCCACACGTTAACCTCATTTTCATTTTCATTCCTGAGTTTTGTGTTCTCTACTTTGATGATTTGCAACTATTTTTACAAAAAACTCTTATTTTGCATTACCAAAGACATTTCTTCTTTATAGTAGGCCTTTTTGTTTTTTATCTTCAAATGCTCAACCTGACTATTTTTTGGCTTCTAATTTTTTAAGAAGCGGCGAGTTCTCTTCTTCCATTTTAATTTGTATTTCTCTCATCATGCTTCCAACATTTTCAGTCTTTGCAAGCTTTCCAAAATGGCTAACCACTTTAGAATCTGAATAAGATAACACACTTCCAGATTCCTGATCAAAAGGTATCATGTTTACAGATTCTTGGTCAGAAGGCATTTTGCTCATCGTGTTGCAATTAACTTGATCCCCTACTTCTTGATAGAAATTGAAAGGGGAGAATGCAGAAATAAAACATTTATATTAACCGAATAAAGATTACAAATACTGAGCTTTAGCTCATACCCTTCCAGATTACACTTACAGCTTACAACTCTATTGAGTCGGACTCATTTGAGAGCGAGTTCTAAAATACACTCTATCAATATATAGAAATCCAAGGATTTGCAACTAACAGTCAATTAGCTAATAGTTAATAGTCTGAGTAGCTGGAGAAGATAAGATCATATCTTGGTCTTTAATGTTGAGATATGATTGAGATCACATGCTAATAAGGAGAGGACAGGTGCAACTGCAGACATTAATGAGGTTTCTGGGATTACACTTCCAACACTCCCCCTTAATCCCAACTACGAATTCAAATTACTTTCTTAATCTTTTCCATTGATGCTTTGGCATCTACAATCTTGAAATTTTATAAATCAAACCTAGGAAATCCCATTTTTCTGTTGGGATGCTCTAACCATGAGCTCTGGCCTTCTTCTTACCAGTCCATCGTAGGTTCAGGTGTGAAACTCCTATTTTTCTCAACACCTCCCTTTGAGCTACACTTGCTTGGTGCTTGGGGATCAAAGCCAAATACATCTGAGTGTATCAATTCTACAATTTTTTCTTCCATTCATGACCACCTCTGAGAAATGACACTCTTCATTGCCTACCATAAATACAATGCTCACAAAGATCAAGATTATAAGATTTCAAACTTGGTAGCAAATTTTTCCCATGAGGATTTTTAGGCCCTTCTCACTCATATGACCCAAGCGCCTATGCCATAGATCTGTTGAGTTTCCTTCTTTTGCAACAATAGTTGTAGCTGATCTTTCTATCATTGTTGTCAATGTATACAAAGTCTTGGTCTTGGGTCCTTTAGCCACAACCATTGCTCCTTTGCTAATTTTCCAGCCACCCTTTTCAAAGCTTACAAAGTAGCCTTCATCATCCAATCATCCCACAGAGATCAAGCTCATGTGTATTTCTAGTACATGTCTAACCTCTTTCAGTAGGATATCTTGTCCTTCTTACATCTTGGTCTTGACATCTCCCACTCCAAGAATGTTGCAAAAATGATTATTCCCCGAATGCACTCTACCATAATCACCAAGATTATATGCAACAAAATTCTCTTTGCATGGAGTTACATGGTGAGATGCCCCAAAATCAAGGATCCAATCAAAGCTACTGCTCGAGGTATTCAAGGAATATTGTAATAGGTTTGGAATTAAGCATGAGAAGACTGTCCCTAGTACTCCTAAATACAATGGTGTTGTAGAAAGAATGAATCACACTATCATGGAGAAGGTGAGGAGTATGTTGTCAAATTCTAGTTTAGAAAAACATTTTTGGGCAGAATTAATGAGGATAGCCTATTACCTCATAAATCAATCTCCTTCTATAGCCTTGGATGGCGATGTTCCTGAAGAAGTTTGGAATGGTAAGAAGGTGAATTATTCTCTCTTGAAAATATTTGGATGTGAAGCATTTGTGCATATTCCCAAAGAGAATAGAACTAAGTTACATGACAAATCCATGAAATGTATTTTCTTGGGATATGCAGATGGTGAATTTGGCTATTGTTTATGGGATCCAGTCAAACATAAGATCATTAGAAGCAAGGATGTTATATTTAATGAGTTAGAGATGTTTAAGAGGACTGCAGGTAATTTGGAGGTAAAGAAAGTTGTTGACATGTTTGAATAACAACAAGAAAATATCCCACCAATGTAAGAAAATGAGCAACAAGATCAAGAGTATGATGGACAACAAGAGGAGAATGTGGAACAACAACAACAAGAAACCTTGCAGGAGCCTTTACAAGAGATTCAACCTGAAAACACAACACCACAATTGGTTTGCAGATCCACTAGGCCTCATAATCCTTCACAAAGGTATACACCCTCAGACTATATTATATTAACTGATGAAGGTGAACCTGATGGTTTTCAGGAAGCTTGTAAAGATGAGCATAGCAAAGAATGGAAGAAAGCGATGGAGGAAGAAACAAAATCCTTGCTGGAAAATAGAAATTGGGAGTTGGTAAAGCTTCCAAAAGGAAGGAAATCCCTACAAAACAAATGGGTGTACAAGATCAAGCATGTGGGTGATGAGAAGAAGGAAAGATAGAAAGCAAAGATGGTAGTGATGGGATTTGCTTAGAAAGAAGGTATTGACTTCACTAAGATATTTTCACATGTTTTTAAAATGTCATCCATTAGAGTTATTCTTGGTCTTACTGCTGCTTTAGACTTGGAGTGTGAAAAATTAGATGTAAAGACAACCTTCCTTCATGGAGATTTGGAAGAGGAGATTTACATGGAGCAACCGAAAGGATTCAAAATAAAAGGTAAAGAGAACTTGGTTTGCAGGTTGACGAAGAGTCTCTATGGGTTGAAATAGACACCTCACCAATGGTATAAGAAATTTGATTCATTTATGTTGGAGCATGGTTTTAATAGACTAGAGGTTGATCATTGTGTCTACATCAAGAGATATGATCAGGGAAATTTCATTATATTACTGTTATATGTGGATGATATGTTAGTTGTTGGATAGGATAAGAATATGATTAACAGGTTAAAGAAGGATTTAGGCAATCAGTTTGCAATGAAGGATTTGGGTCCAGAACAATAAATATTAGGCATGAAGATAATTTGTGATAGAAAGGAGAAGAAATTGTGGCTGTCACAAGAAAAATATATTGAAAAGGTGCTAGACAGATTTAATATGAAGGATGCCAAGCCAGTTGGTACACCTATTGCTTCTCATTTCAAATTGAGTGTCGATTTATGCCCTTGTGATGACAAGGAGAAGGAAGAAATGAAAAAGATTCCTTATGCTTCAGCAGTTGGTAGCTTGATGTATGTCATGGTATCCACTCGTCCGGATATTGCACATTTAGTGGGAGTAGTGAGCAGGTTCCTTGCAAATCTGGGCAAACAACATTGGCAAGCAGTAAAGTGGATTTTCAGGTATGTCAAGGGTACTAGTCATTATTGTTTATGTTTTGGAAATATTGATATGGTGCTTGAAGGATTTACAGATGCAGATATGGCTGGAGACCTGGACACTAGAAAGTCCACCACTGGTTATTTTTATACATTTGCAGGTGTTACAGTATCTTGGGTATCCAGACTACAACAAATAGTAGCTCTCTCCACAACAGAGGCAGAGTATATAGCTGTGACAGAAGCTTGCAAAGAGATGTTGTGGATGTAACAATTCCTAGGAGAGCTAGGAATAAAATAGGACGAGTATGTGTTATATTGTGACAGTCAGAGCGCTATTCACTTGGTGAAAAATCCAACTTTTCACTCACGAACCAAACATATTGACTTGAGGTATCATTGGATTCAGCATGTGTTGGAGGAAGGATAGTTATCCTTGGAAAAGATCCATACAGATAAGAACCATGTTGATATGCTCATTAAAATTCTGCCAAGAGAAAAGCATGAGCTATGTAGAGACATGGTAGGCTTAGGGGTGACTTGATGATTATAGCTTATTCAGAACCCTTCATTTGCTTCAAGTGGGAGAATGTTGAAAACGTGACATATGAAGGAAATAAAGCTACCGACAAAGATTAGTTGCATCCACAACTTTAATTAAATGTATAAAATTCTACCACCAAAAAGGGAGATCAAGTCAACAAAATTCTTTAAATTAGAAGCTTATCCTCTTTGCCAACAGTCTCATCTCTTCTCCTCCATTCATTTTTATGCATGTTTTTATTGCAAAGTTTTTCTAGAGAGTTCTAAGACCTCTATTTATAGAGGCATTTGTAATCATTTTTGTAAGCAAGAAAGAGGAAGAAACAAAGGCTTTGTTTATTGTGCAGCAGCAGGAAGATTTTGGGATCCTCTATAATATATTGTTGTCTTTGCTTTGTTTTTTTTTTTTTTGTTTCATTAGCACGTTCTATGTACTCTATTTTTCTATGTTCCTCTATTTTGTTATTGTGATTGTTTGCACTACTCCATAGTTTATTATCGCTATCATCACACACATCTTATGTTTAAATCCTAACACTTATGATACTTCTTCTGAATCAAAACTGTACCTTTCTTGGCTTATGAGAAATTCCTTAAAGCCCTCCTTTAGGTTCCTACTCACTAAAATTTTCTTTCCAAGTGGACTTTCAAGAGGAGCTTCACAAGATAATCCATTGAAATCTTGAACAAATTCAAGGAAATTCTATCCAATTTGTCCCTTGAGACAGTCAAATTGCTTTGCGAATGGTTGATATGGTTTGTAATACTCTTCAATCATGCTAATGAGCTGCAACATCTTAATGTAAAAAAAATCAGTGTAATGCCCCACTGCGAACCTTAGAGGACAAATCCTAAATGATGAAAACGAGCAATTTTTTTTTTTTAGTGCACAATGTTGCGCAATGAAATTGAACATAACTTTTAACTATTACCCTAAGTCCCCTACAGTGCACGACTGCATTACTTAATTTCCATTATCCAAATTACAAAACCAAATAACTTATTAACAATTAAATGCTAATCATCATTAAGTATGCCATTAACTCATTACATATAAACAGAAGAACCATGTGAAACATCCATTATATAATATAAAAGAATAACTAATTTCTTTCATTTCAATTAACAAGTACATAGTCACTGATTACATAATTCCTTACATACATGAGATTCATCAGTTTAGTTTACAAATACATTGGTACAATAATACCACCTCGAAACAAGTGAGGAGTGCTCTACAAAAGTTACATGATACATGATACACGATCAAGATACAATACTTTTACAAGTATAATGATCAGAATCCCAAAGTAGATGCAGTGCGGGAGCCAAATGATCAGATGAAAACATCACATCACGAATGATAAGGGAGCCCAATGGAGAATGTTACACATTCCACCCAACCGCGTGAACCCAATGGAGAACGTTACACATTCCACCCAACTGTGTGAACCCAAAGGTTCATCCCTCGTGCTAGGAACTAACAAAGGGCCCCACCAACTGAAGAAAAAGGACTAGATATCACAAGGTTGACAAAAATCACAACACAAGATGAACACATCAATAAGAAAAACAACATCCATGAACATACTTCTAGAGGCACAAAGGTACACAAGTTAAAACAATAAGCATGGGAACTCGTGGTTGACATAGGGGAAGTGTCATCACATAATTGGACATAGGTTATCTAGGTAGTTCTTCCTAGGCCCTAGGCCCCATCCTAGGTTATCCTGGTAGCCTCTACCGAACTTTGGACCCTCATGCCAACTTATGCGGAATTGACCTACCTCTCATGGAGAAGAAGTGGTCGATTATGCCATTCCAGGCCTTTCCATCTCACCTAAAGCCTAAACAAGCACTTGAGGCTGAGCGGGATACAAGTTATCTTATTTAATATTTGAACTACCCTTTTCCCCCTAATTTATTTTTAAATGTTATCACTTGTTTACTAACTTCCACATGGGTTATCCAAGCGCCCCTTTGTGCGTCGGTCCCAATTGGAAGCCACTCCCTACTTCCAACTGAAAACCCACAAAATAGAAAACAAGACCACTTGCATGACTCAAAACAAAAATGATTCACAATGCGAGGCATTACCCATTCCGCTTACAAAGTCCATAAAATCCATACCCAGGAATAAATGTAACGTGCAAGGTGATCGACCATCACAAACATAACCAAGATAAAATTTTCCCAAATCAAGTTAACAAGTAAATCCATCAAGGAGACAATCACCCTAGCCTCTAGAAACTAAACGAATTTTTACTAGGATAGGGTATACATGGACCACTACCCACAATTATTCAAATCTTTATCCAATCACCCTTTAATTAACCAATTATAACATATATGTCCAAGAAACCAAATGTTATACAAGATAATAGATCTTAATTATCACTTATCCAATAACACCCAAGACTAGTTTCCTTGTTCAATGCACTTCTATTGACTATCACATTGAGCTATTATAAGACTTTCCTAACCTTTTTCCTTAATTCTACTTCTTAATATATAATGCACAAACATAGATTTATTTAATTGCTAACCACACTGCAACTTACAAATTTATATTTACTCACTCTTATATATAGTTATAAATATATACATATATATATATATATATATATATATATATATATATCACACAGATTACAAAATTATTCAAATGTAGCATTAATTCTAACTATCAAACATACATCCACATTATTATTTAAAAGATATATATATATACACAGGAGTAGATTCATATTACTTCACTTAAGTACAGTTCGACAATTTTCTACTGTGTGTTATCCTATTGTTAAAGAAGAATTTCGTTACTTGAATCGGTTTAACAGATAGACTTGCACTTCCAACGTAATTAGGTAACAATCAACTCATAAACTAATAGTCACAAATGTATCCCATCCAACTCCAGTATAACCGAATGAAATCATGCAGACTGGAGGTAAACATAAAATGACGATTTACCTAAAGGGAAAAACACAATGAGATAGGCTTACACACAACTAATAGGGCAGCGACCTTGATTACTACATTCTTAGTGATACATTTCAGACTAAATTTCTACAGAAGGACAAGAAAAAGGTGACGGTGTTCCTTATGAAAGTGTAGTTAAGATAAGATACAGTTCATCAGACTAAGAGGGAATCCTACACAGGCAAGATAACAAATTAAAGAGTGACCATAGAGAAAATTGACCTCAATAATTCACCTCTATGTCTGGGTATTTACACAATACATAGAATTGATGCATTAAGTCGATGCCTCATGCATTGTTCAAAACGTTAGTGAAGAACAAACAAAGTCCTTTAATTGAATCACTAGTTTGAGAAGGTTCGATATATTCTTGCAATTGCTTGTAGAGGAGAATGGAATTAACGTGTGTTAAACATGGAAAGGTGACTTTTTCAACTGATTCCCCAAGGAAAATGGTGATTGTTAATTTATGTAGCTTGGACAGGTGTCTCCATTGTCTAGAAGTGTCATTTAATTATTTAATTATTTTCTAGAAACCTCCAGAAAAGGGCTGAGTTGTCTAGATAATTATGTAATTAAATAAATTGATTCTCCTAGAGACTTCTAGAATCCAGTTAGTTAGGGTTTTTAGAGTCTATTTAATCTTAGCCATTGATTGAGATTAAATCATGGCCATTGGTTTTCCAATGAGAAAAGTATAAAAGGGGATCAATGGGCAATTGGAGAATACAACAACAAGTAGACTTGCAGTGATAGCAAGTAGAATTGCAGTGAGAGCAAATAGTCTTGCAGTGTTAGCAAGGGCGCAGTGATAGTGTTGGGGATAGCAGCTGTGGAATTTCAGCAGGAGAAATTGAGGGAAGAATTTCCGGAGAAGAATATTGCCGGAGCTCTGCCAGTAAGAGGCAAGCAGTTTTTGTATTCCTTAATTTGCTGAAGTTTAATATAATTCCTCATCTGCAGTAGTGGTTTTCCCTTCGGGGTTTTTCCACGGACAATTTGTCCAAAAATATTGTGTTCATTATTGTGAATGTTTTCTTCTCTATTCTTGTGAGTTTTTATTGGTGAAGTTGCAGTTGTGTTATTCTTCGATATTTGCTGAGAATTAATTTTCCAGAGTCAAATAATCTATGTATTAGATAGGAGATTAATAATCAGTAACTGCAATAGAATTTTCACATGGTATCAGAGCTGATCTGAGGGCAGACAAAGCTCAGCGCAGGAAAGAGGGTTTATAAAACCCAGTTCTACCTCTTCAGAATTATTATTTGTTTTCTTTTATCTTTTGAGATGGCCTCAGCAGGTTTAAGAGATCAGGACAGATTGGATGGAGCCTCAAATTTTGGTGTTTGGAAAGCCATAATTTCTTTGTTGCTGGAAGAGAATGGGATCAAGGAATATGTGACCAGTGTTGTACCTGTACCTACAGATCCAGCACAGCTCTTAGCATATAAGAAGGAAGATGCCAAGGCGAGGAGGATGATTCTTGATGGTGTCAAGGATCATATTGTTCCACATGTCGCAGAGTTAGATACAGCGAAGAAGATGTGGGATGCCATTCTGAATCTGTACCAGAATGCTACCACTAATCGGAAGCTGATTCTCAAAGAAAAGTTGAGGACTACTCGGATGAACAAGGGAGAGGACGTGACAAGTTACCTCACCAGACTCAGACTTGTCAAGGATGAGTTGGCTGCTGTTGGAGATAATCTAGGTGATGACGAGCTAGTGCGGATAGCCCTAAATGGGTTTACTAAGCAGTGGGATGTCTTTGTTCAAGTTATTAATGGACGAGACACCTTGCCGAGTTGGGATCGACTTTGGAGTGACTTCACTCAGGAGGAGCTTAGACTAAGTCTTGTCAGTAGGACCAGTAGCAAGAGTCAGCAAAGTGAGGCAGAACAGGAGAACGTTGCCCTTGCAGGAAAAGGGAAAGCAAAGAAGGGGTCTAGTAAAGGATCAAATCCACAAGGTGAGAAGAAGAAGAAGGACCTATCTAAAGTCAAGTGCTATGGCTGTCACGAGTTTGGCCACTATGTCAGCGATTGCCCGCAAAGGAAGAAAGGCAAGAAGCAGACAGCAGCTTCAGCAAGTGCAGATGAGCTCTCTAGTAGAATGGAGGATGAGTTCGCTCTCATAGCTTGTATGGCTAGCTCAACCTCACAGGGTGTTTGGTATATAGATAGTGGGGCGTCATTTCATATGACAGGAGTTAGAGAGTACTTCTCCAGCTATAAGGAGGAGGACATCAGAATGCAGATTTCTATGGGGAACATGTCCAAGCTCAATCCAGTTGGGAAAGGGACTGTTCTATTTCAGAGGGAGAATGGTAAGCGGATTCCCATTCATAATGTGTTGCATGTGCCAGGCTTAGGTATGAATTTGATTTCCATATCTGTCCTTCAGGATAAAGGTTACAATGTACTCTTTAGAGGGGCAAGTGTGTTAATTAAGCACAAGGATTGGAAATCACCCATAGCTATTGGAGTTAGGAGCGGCCGGCTTTACAGGTTGCAGTTTGATACTCATAAGGCACTGATGAGCAGCAGTAATTCTAGAGATCAAGGAGAGCTATGGCATAGGAGGATGGGCCATATACATCATGGAGCACTTAAATTGCTTCGTGAGACAGTGACAAGTGTTCCTGAGGTGAGCACAGAGCATGATGATGTATGTAAGGGATGTGTGTTGGGGAAGTTTGCGAAAGCAACTTTTCCAAGGAGTGACACTAGATCCAAGGGTGTTCTTGATCTAGTACATTCAGACATATGTGGACCAATGTCGACGAAGTCTCTCAGAGGATATGAGTACTTTGTTACTTTTATTGATGATTTCTCCAGGAAGACCTGGATATACTTCTTGAAGACCAAGGATGAGGTTTTCAGTCGCTTCCAAGAGTTCAAAGCTCTTGTGGAGAATTCGACAGGGAGGAAGATAAAGGTTCTTCGGGCAGACAATGGAGGCGAGTACAAAGGAAAAGAGTTCCAGGAGTTCTGTACCAGGGAAGGAATCAAGAGAGAGTGGACTGTTCCTTACAACCCACAACAGAATGGGGTTGCTGAGAGGAAGAATCGGTCTATATCAGAGGCGGCAAGGGCTATGCTATATGACCAGGATATGCCACGTTACTTATGGGCAGAAAGTACGCAAAGCATGTGCCAGTTGTACATACAAAAAATGTGGTTCCACATAAGGTATTGTGACACCGTAGGAGGCGCTCTCGTGGAAGAAGCCGATGTTAGCCACTCGTGATATTTGGGAGTTTGGCGTATTGTCACATTCCAGGTGCGACATGTTCCAAGTTAGATCAAACTGCAGAGAAGGGGTACTTTGTGGGGTACAGTGAAACCTCAAAGGCATATCGGATATTTATTCCAAGGACCAAGAGGACTATAGTTAGGCGTGATGTCAAGTTCATGGAGGACAAGGCATTTAGGAGGTCTAGAGATTTGCCAGCAGATGATCAGAGTGAGCAGTTAGTGGAAGCTCCAAGGATCATTCAACCAGATCAAGGACAGCGAAGCTCGAGTACAGTTACTAGTACATGCACAAGCTCAGGTGCTGAGAATTCGCAGAGTATGGAGCAGCAGATGCAGCAGATCCAAGAGATGCATCAAGGTGATATGGAGGTTGATACTTCATCCTCTACAGTTGGTAGCAAGAACCAACAGTCACAAAGGGATACTCAGGAGTTTGTGGGAGCTCCTAGGATGAGTAGTAGATAGCGGAGACAACCAGCCAGGTATGATGACTATATGGCATTAGTTAGTCAGTTGGTAGATAGTGAACCTTCTAGCTATCAGGAGGCTGCACAGCAACAAGTGTGGCAAGATGCAATGGCTGAGGAGTATACCTCAATAGTGCAGAACGATGTGTGGGAGGTTGTGCCTAGACCAACAGATAGGGCAGTGGTTGGATCACGCTGGATCTATAAGATCAAGCACGGTGCAGATGGTAGCATCGAGAAATACAAGGCAAGGTTTGTGGCCAAGGGGTTCTCTCAGAAGGAGGGAATTGACTATGAGGAGACATTTGCTCCAGCACGTATACTTCTATACGAAGTCGATCTCTTGCAACACAAATGGTTGCGATCCATCAGATGGATGTCAAGACGGGCAAGCTTTAATGGTGAATTGAAAGAGGAGGTATACATAGAACAAACTGAGTGGTTTGTAGCTAAAGGAAAACCCACATGCGTGCATTGAAGAGAGCTTTGTACCTGACTCGCAGGCCCCGTATGGTATGAGCCGAGACATGGATACTGCAGGAATGGGATTGAAGAGTAGCTGATGCTAACCTCTACTACTTGGTGGTTGGGGGTGAGGTTCTCATTCTTATTCTTTATGTGGATGACTTGTTTTTAACAGGTTCACTAGGGCTCATAGAGGAAAGCAAGAGGGACCTTGCAGCAGAGTTCGAGATGAAGGATTTGGGGCTTATGCACTACTTTCTAGGCATGGAGGTATGGCAGACAGATGGAGAGATTTTCCTTGGACAAGGGAAATACTGCATCGAAATCTTGAGGAGGTTCGAGATGGAGGAATGCGCATACGTCTAATTCAAGATCATTTAATTGAAGAAGAGACATCCAGAGGAGGATGTAGGACCCCACCTTGCTACGTGCGCTGCTGATTGGTCTCATGTATTTGGTCAGTTAATTCGTGCCGATATATCCTTTGCAGTAAACTCTCTTAGTCAGTTCATGGTGGAGCCGAAGAGAGTGCATTGGACGGCAGCAAAGCATGTGTTGCGGTATTTGCGTGGTACAATCGAGTATGGAATCAAATATACTTGAGGTGATGGTATCAGGTTGATAGGCTATACTGACGCAGATTGGGCAGGCAGTACAACGGACAGGAAAAGCACTTCAGGGTGTTGCTTTAGCTTGGGATCAGGAGTTGTCTCTTGGTATAGCAGGAAGCAGAAGTCTGTGGCTTTGAGTTCTGCAGAGGCAGAATACATAGCAGCTAGCATGGCGACGTGTGAGGCGATATGGCTTCGGAAGTTGCTGGTGGCCTTGTTTGGTCAGAGGGTTGAGACTACGGTGATACACTGCGACAATCAGAGTTGCATCAAGTTGACTGAGAATCCGGTGTTTCATGATAGGTCTAAGCATATAGACATCAGATATCATTTCATCAGAGATTGTGTACAGCGCGGGATTGTTCAGCTACAGTATATACCTACAGATCAGCAGGTAGCAGACATTTTGACCAAGGCATTGGGGAAGGAGAAATTCATCTTCTTCAGAGATAAGCTGGGTGTCTTGCAGAACACCTTCCTCGCTAAGAGGGAGTGTTAATTTATGTAGCTTGGACAGGTGTCTCCATTGTCTAGAAGTGTCATTTAATTATTTAATTATTTTCTAGAAACCTCTAGAAAAGGGCTGAGTTGTCTAGATAATTATGTAATTAAATAAATTGATTCTCCTAGAAAAGTATAAAAGGGGATCAATGGGCAATTGGAGAATACAACAACGAATAGACTTGCAGTGATAGCAAGTAGATTTGCAGTGAGAGCAAATAGTCTTGCAGTGTTAGCAAGGGCGCAGTGATAGCGTTGGGGATAGCAGCTGTGGAATTTCAGGAGGAGAAATTGAGGGAAGAATTTAGGAGGAAAGAATATTGGGAGCTGCAGGTAAGGGGCAAGGTTTTGTATTCCTTAATTTGCTGAAGTTTAATATAATTCCTCATCTGCGATTAGTGGTTTTCGGAGCTCTGCCAGTAAGAGGCAAGTAGTTTTTGTATTCCTTAATTTGTTAAGTTTAATATAATTCCTCATCTACAGTAGTGGTTTTCCCTTCGGGGTTTTTCCACGGACAATTTGTCCAAAAATATTGTGTTCATTATTGTGAATGTTTTCTTCTCTATTCTTGTGAGTTTTTATTGGTGAAGTTGCAGTTGTGTTATTCTTCGATATTTGATGAGAATTAATTTTCCAGAGTCAAATAATCTATGTATTAGATAGGAGATTAATAATCAGTAACTGCAATAGATTTTTCACAGTGATCAAAGAAGATTTATCATTGATGAAACAAATTTATAATAGAGTAACTAGAATAAACGGTGCATGCATACAGAAACGCGGGCTTAACTGAGAATTACGGTTTCAAGCATCGAATTTTAAACTGACTTCATAAGGCTATATTATAGAAATCTGTTATTATTTTAAATATTCAAGAATATACATTTCCACAGAGTTGGAAAGATAGATCCTACACTCGGATAACATGCAACATTCAATTGTATTAATGAATCCTTGATACCAAGTAAATGAAGACTAGATTAAAGAAACTACAACTACCTTATGTTCCAATATAGAATTTAACAACAAAGGACGCGGTAAAGACTCAGTTAATCTAAACAAAATTTGGTACAGGGCGTCTCGAATGTGAAATTTAATTGTTTTTCATAATAGCACAAATGCCTATCCCAGAGCGACTCTGTTTACAAGACTCTTTATTTTCAAGAATATGGACAAGGTGAACCACATCTTCGAAGAAAGATTAAAACTTGGCAGGTTTACAAAATAACTTCAACATAAGAGGGCTTTCGTATACAGTCCAACAATAATCCTGTGACTAAATCATTTCGATTCATACAATGCTCTACAAATTTTAAAGAAAAGCTCTGATTAAGGCAATAGCCGTCTCAAGGATGAACAAGATTCTAAATAAAAGTAGAAGGCACTACGTAGAACATAGTTTACAACCTATTACTGTTTGATTCTCTAAAAAAAAAATTGAATACAAAAATAACACGGTTATAGAGAAACACAATTCATGCCTGCCTTCTCTACCATTTTTTTATATTTCTAGAATTAAATAATCTAAAATCAACTTTTCAGCAAGAGTAAAATATTAACAGAGGAAAAGATACGGTGGAACCTGGAAAGATTGTACAGCCAGACTAGAATGTGGTTTCCAGACTCAGGACCCAAATTGCAGCTCATGTTTTAACCACTTTAGAGTTTTCCCAAATTCCAGAAAAAATTTCAAAAAAAGCAAAGAAAGCTTCCCGAAAAACCCCCAAAGCTTTTCACGGCAAAAAGAGAAAAAAGAATTAGTTTATTTTCTTCTCGTAGCAATAAAACCCATTACCCCTGTGGAGTTAATTCCACTTCTCCTCAATTAATTTCCCATAACCAATTCTATTCCTCCACTCATTTAAATTTCCATTATTTCCAACTTTTAATTAACTTACAACAATATGCTATTCCTTTATTAATTTATTATATTAAATTTCTTATATAATTTATTTATACAAACACATTAGTATATATATATTTACATATGTAGGCACACAATTATATATACAAATATATATTATTTAAATATTCTATTTTAACAATTAACTCTAGACTTAATGAAATTAAATTCCCTAACAGGTTTAATTTAATCCCTTAATTTTAATTAGACTTTTATATCATTACCGAAGCCTTCAAATTTAACATTCAAAATAAAATGAAATAATCAAACCAGGCTCAAGACTCAGGCATGACTCCAAAATTAGTCAAGGAATAACAATCAAAAACATGACAAAGATATAATGACCACAAAAAGACAAAACAATACTAACAAAACTCACAAAAAGAATAGAACATCAGAAATTCATCCTTGATGAGGACGATGGCTTGAAGTGGGGGACCTAGTGTAACCTCCGAACAATAGCTCCATTGGGCTCTAGCACACTCAGACCTGATAAACAGGTGGAGTTGATGCCCTGTACTTGCAACCTGTAGCAAAACAAAGTGTCGAGCATGTGCATATAAAAATAACCAGTCACACTGTGATGGGGAAATCACAAAGTCACAAGGTGCTCGCAAGCGAGTGATACGACACTGTCCCCATCACCAAGACACAACAACTAATATCACAACATGATAGCTCATACATCTATCCAAATATAACATCATCACATCCATAAAATTCAACAAGCAATTAGCTAATCCACTAAACATGATATAAATAAAAACATCAGATATCACTTAATCATCGAACTACCATCATAATGTCATCAATATCACTAAACTAAGCATCATCATATTATCAAATAGTCTCAACATCTACTCATTAAAATATCACCATGTCTGAATAATAACCAACGGTTTCATAATGTCAATCAAGCAGTAACGTAAAGTCAAGCAAAATGATGTCATAAGGTCTAGGTGAACTCCAAAAAGGTTGTCCAAATATAAGCAAATTGAGGGGGCATCACATCCTCCCCCCTCAGGACCAGGTTTACTCCTAGAAGCCTATAAACAGATACAAATAAAGCTCCCTCATCCTGGAAGCATCCTCCTAGGTAGCCGAAGCCTCATTGTTTGGATCCCACTGGACCCTAACCTGCTCTATGTCCCATCCTCTGAGTGTGAGTCTTTGGTGCTGAATTACACCTACGGGCTCCAAAGTCAGCTTCCCGTCCTCTACCTGTAATGCATTCCAATTGAGGATGGTCTAAGTACTAAAACGTGAAATACATCATGTATGCCTGAGAGACTAGGCGACAAAGCAAGACGATATGATATAGGTCCAATCCTCTCTAAGATTTCAAAAGGTCCTACAAAACACAGTGTGAGCTTAGAGCCCTTCCCCTAACATATCAGACTCTTCCACAAATGCACATGCAGAAAAAACCTATCACCAACTGAGAATTGACGATCCACCCTATGAGCATCAACATATTTATTTTGTCTATTATGGGCTACTACCAAATGCTCCCTAATCCGAACCACCTACTGCTCCATCTCCTGGAGCATCTTTGGACCCAACATAACTCTATCCTCCAAACGGTCCCAACTCAACGGTGTCCGACATGGAAAACCATACAATGCCTAGAAGGGAGAAATGCCAATAGAATTGTGATATCTATTATTATATGAAAATTCTACCAGGTAAAAGTAGTCCTCCCATCATGTCTTTTGATCCATTATGTACATCTAAAGCATGTCCTCGAGGATCTAATTGACCCTCTCGATCTGCCCATCCATCTCTGGGTGATAAGTTGAACTGAAGTTCAACTAAGTCCCCAAATCATACTGTTGGGACATCCAAAGTGCTAAAGTAAACACAAGATCTCTGTCTGATATAATCCAGAGAGGAATACCATGTAATCTGACAATGTCCTCCATGAACACTCTGGCCATTGATGAAGCATTATAAGAGGAATGGGTAGGAGAGAAGTGTGCCACTTTCGTCAACCTGTCCACAATGACCATAATGGCATCATGTTGACGTGAAGAAATGGGAAAACCAACTATAAAATCTATTGAGATAGTGTCCCATTTCCATTCTAGAACCAAGTGAGGCTACAAAAGTCCTGCAGGGTGCTGGTGAACATCTACCTTCACTCTCTGACACTCCAAACATCTAGACACAAAATCAACAATATCTCTCCTCATATCAGCCCAAAAGTATAGCTGTCAAAGATCAACATGCATCTTTTTGACACCGGGATGAGCTAAATACAGTGCCTGATGCGCCTCTGACATGATCAAAGAGAAAAGATCGCTAGTGGATGGTACATAAATACGACCCAAATGCCACAAGAGATGGTCAAACTCAAGGGAGTATCCTTCAAATCTGCCCTCTAATGCTCTACCTAACTCCACCTCAGCCCTCACCTCCTGATACCAACCATCTGAAGGAAGAGTTGAAAGTATCTAATTCCTTAATTCCACACCAAGAGTCATTGTCAATAACTCATGCCTCTGCCTACTATGTGCATCTGACACTACATTCTCCTTCCCCTGAATGAACTTCACCTCAAAGTCATATTCACATAGGAATTCCATCCATTGTCTCTGCCTAGCATTTAGATTAGGCTGCATGAAGATATACTGCAAACTATGATGATTTGTGTGCAACTCAAATCTATGCCCCAAAAGGAAATTCCTCCACCTCGTCAAAGAATGTACCACTGTGGATAACTCAAGATCATGTGTAGGGTAATTTAGTTCATGATCCTTGAGTTTGCGAGACTCATAGGAAATGACGTGTCCCTCCTGCATTAACTTAACTCCTATACCCTCCAAGGAAGCATCTATGCATACTAAAAAATCCCTAGAAGGATCAAGAACAACTAGAATCGGAGCACTAGTCAATCTCTCCTTAAGAGTTTGAAAAGTTGTCTTGCACTGCTCTTACCAAAAAAATTTATTCCCTTTCCTCTGAAGAGAAGTAATGGGGTGTGCTATCCTCGAAAACCCCTATACAAATCACCTGTAGTAACCTGCCAACCCCATAAAACTATGAACCTTTGATACATTAGTAAGTGTAGGACAATCGATAATAGCTTGGATCTTTGCAGGATCCACGATAATTCACTCACCAGAAATAACATGTCCAATATATTTCACCTCTGTCTTGAAGAATTCACACTTGAACAAGTTAGCATACAATTGATTCTCTCTCAAGCACTGTAGAACCTGTCTCAAGTGATCCTCATGCTCCTCCATGGTCCATAAATAAATCAATATATCATCTAGAAACACCAAGACATATCAGTCAAGGTAGGTGTGAAACGCTCCATTCATCAAACTCATAAACACCGAGGGCGCGTTCGTTAACCCGAACGACACCACTGTGGACTCGTAGTGCCCGTATCGAGTATGAAATGTGGTCTTATGTATATCTGCCTCGAAGATATGTGGCTAGTGAGAACCTGATTTAAGATCAATCTTTGAGAATACTCTGGCACCCTTAATCTGATCAAATAAGTCATCTATCCTCAGCAATGGGTATTTATTCCTTATTGTCACCTTGTTCAATTGTCGGTAATCTATGCACAATTGAAGGGATCCATCCTTCTTCTTCACAAAAATCACTGGTACTCCCCATGGAGAGACACTAGGATGAATGAATCCCTTCTCTAACAACTCCTCAAGATGTAATCGTAGCTCCTTAAGCTCCTGAGTGGTCATCTGATAAGGAGCTCGTGAAATGGGCTCAGCTCCAGGCACAAGATCAATCTTAAAGTTGATGTCACGCTTAGGTGGCATCCCTAGAATCTCACTAGGAAACACATCAGCATACTGCCCAAGAATGGGATGTCTATCAAGTGACACCTCCTCTTGACTCTCTCCTAGCTCCAAATCATTGACTATCACTAGAAATAACTAATAGCCCTACTGCACACACCTCCTCAACTACATGGTTGAGATCATCCTCAATGAAATAGGTCTCTGAACCCTAATTACCTCAACCTCACTTCCAGAATCATCAACACACTTCACTGACTTGCGACGATAATCTATGACTGCTCTGTGGGTCTCTAACCAATCCATGCCTAATACAATGTTGTAAGACCCAAGAGGGATGATTCAAAGATCAATTGTGGTGTCAAGGGATCCAATCCTCAGTCTACAACCATGGACAAGTGTCTCAGCTACGACCTTAGCACCAAAAGCTAACTCAACCTACCACCTATTGTCCTGCCTCACTGCCACCAGTCCACATCACACTACAACAGAAGGAGAAATAAAGGAGTCTGAAGCTCCCGAATCAAAAATTACAAAAAATCTACCACCTTGTAACACACTTGATTTCTCAACTACTATCCCCTGGTGCTCAGCCTAAGGGTTTTCAACTATAGCAAAAAACCCTGTGAGATCTACTAGCATCCCCAACTGTCAGCTCTAAAGCTACTGGTCTTTGAGAAAATCTAGTAATGCCCTTCTGAGGGCACTAATGAGCAATATGACCTTGTTTTCCACATGAGAAGCACCCTGTACCTCTGCCAAAACCTCTACTACTAGGTGGTGCACTAGATTGTTGAACACTGCCCCTGTTAACTGTAGACTGTGAACTATGGGCTGGCTATTCAAAGCGGTATCATTTCATCTGCCTCCAGTTCCTGTCTCTGTCCCTCCTAGACTGAGATCTATCATCTTGACGAGATCGAGAATTTTTATGTTTAAACTGTGAAGGTTGTTGCTGTTGTTGGCCACCCTTAGAGGGTGCCTACTGACTTCTAAATGAACCTGCTGACTATTACTGACCACCACATGAACTAAACCCTGCCAGAGGTGCACTTCCAATCTGAACCCACGTCTGTCCACCTAAGGCCATAGCTAGATTCTCCTCAACAATCTGAGCCTTTTCCACGGCTACCTCCATGGTCTTCGGCTCGAACTCCCAAACTCCACCACTGATGCGGGAATTTAATCCCCTAATGAAATGCTATACTAGCATGCCCTCGTCATCACCAATACCAATGTACTAAAGTTCATAGAATTTCCGCTCATATTCTTCCACTGACATTTCCAACTGTCTAAGCTCATGAGACTTGTCTACTTGGTGTTGTCACTAATGGTCAGACAAAAAATTGGGCTTTGAACCACTCAAGGAACATCTCCCATGACATCACTTAGTCAATATCCAGATGGAGCTTATGTTCCTCCAAATGCCACCACGTGGAAGCAAACCCACGAAGATGCATAATGGTGCATCTGACCTTGGTATTACTACCATAAGGGTGCATAGCAAAACATTGGTTCAAATCGATAAGCCATCTCTGCCTCTAGTCCACTGCCTGACCCATCAAATGTCAGAGGACGTGCTTGAAGTAGTTCCCTCATGTGACCGGCTAGAATGACATCCTGCTCAACAACTAACTCCTTCCTCCTGGGAGATCTCTCTCTCTCTCCCAAATCACTAACTGCTCTCCTTCCCACCTCAGACCAAGCGGAGAAAGAACCTCCTCTAGTAATTGACACAACTATGCACCCTCCATGCTAGGCTGACCCTGATTCTGTCCTACACCACCTTGGTTGTTCTGATTTAACTTTGATGCTCCTCATGATCTGACTCATGAGAACTCTGTGGAGGTGAATCTTGGTGATTGGCCCCATGGCCTCCACCATGACCTTTGCCTCACCCTCAACCTCTACCTTGTATCCTAGGCATGGTCCTACACAGACAAGTTCAAGGTATTAGACAAGGTCAACAAGGAATTACTAAACTTGAAACTATACATCTAAGACAACTTAATGGGCTAATTGGCATACCCATATCACCTAGTGTTTAAACCTAGCTCTAATACCATGTGTAATGCCCCTTCGCAAACCCTAGAGGACAAATCCTAAATGAAAAAAATGGGAAAAAAAAATTTAGTGCAATGTTGTGCAATGAAATTGAACATAACTTTTAAATGTTATCTGAAGTCCCCTAGGGTGTAGGACTGCATTACTTAATTTCCATTATCCAGATTACAAAACCAACTTATTAACAATTAAACGCTAATCATCATTAAGTATGTCATTAACTCATTACATATAAACAAAAGAACCATGTGAAACATCCATTATATAACATAAAAGAATAACTAATTTATTTCATTTCAATTAACAAGTACATAGTCACTGATTACAAAATTCCTTACATACATGAGATTCATCAGTTTAGTTTACAAATACATTTGTACAATGATACCTCCTCGAAACAAGTGAGGAGTGCTCTACAAACGTTACATGATACATGATACCGTGATCAAGATACAATACTTTTACAAGTACAATGATCAGATTCCCAAAGTAGATGTAGTGCGGTAGCCAAAGGATCAGATGAAGATGTCACATCACAAACAATAAGGGAACCCAATGGAGAACATTACATGTTCCACCCAACCGCGTGAACCCAAAGGTTCACCCCCCATGCTAAGAGGTAACAAAGGGCCCCACAAACTGAAGAACAATGACTAGATATTAGAAAGGTTGACAAAAATCACAACACAAGATGAACACATCAACAAGAACAACATCCATGAACATACTTCCAGAGGCACAAAGGTACACAAGTTAAAACAATAAGCATGGGAACTTGTAGTTGACGTAGGGGAAGTGTCATCACATAATTGGACATAGGTTATCTAGGTAGTTCTTCCTAGACCCCGATACCCATCATGGGTTATCTTGGTAGCCTTTACTGAACTCTTACCCCTCATGCCAACTTATATAGAATCGACCTACCTCTCATGGAGATGAAGTCGTCGATTATGCCATTCCAAGCCTTCCCATCTCACCTCAAGCCTAAACGAGCACTTGACGTTGAGCGAGGTACAACTTATCTTATTTAATGTTTGAACTACCCTTTTCCCCCTAATTTATTTTTAAATGTTATCACTTGTTTACTAACTTCTACATGGGTTATCTAGGCGCCCCTTTGTACGTCGACCCCCATTGGAATCCACTCCCCTACTTCCAAATGAAAACCCACATAATAGAAAACAAGACCACTTGCACGACTCAAAACACAAATGATTCACAATGCGAGTCATTACGCATCATGCTTACAAAGTCCATAAAATCCATACCTAGGAATAAATGTAACGTGCAAGATGATCAACCATCACAAACATAACCAAGATAAAATTTTCTTGAATCAAGTTAACAAGTAAATCCATTAAGGAGACAATCACCCTAGCCTCTAGAAACTAAAATATTCTTTACTAGGACAGGGTATACATGGACCACTACCCACAATTATTCAAATCTTTATCCAATCACCTTTTAATTAACCAATTATAACATATATGTCCAAGAAACCAAATGTTATACAAGATAATATATCTTAATTATCACTTATCCAATAACACCCAAGACTAGTTTCCTTATTCAATGCACTTCTATTGATTATCACATTGAGCTATTATAAGACTTTTCTAACCTTTTTCCTTAATTCTACTTCTTAATATAAATTGCACGAACACCGATTTATTTAATTGCTAACCACACTACAACTTACGAATTTATATTTACTCACTTATATATATATTTATAAATATATATATATATATATTTATATAATTTTGTCTTTATTGTTATATATATATATATATATATTTATTAAAATTATATCACACAGATAACAAAATGATTCAAATGTAGCATTAATTTTAACTAACAAACATACATCTACATTAATTATTTAAAAGACCGATTTATTTAATTGCTAACCACACTACAACTTACGAATTTATATTTACTCACTTATATATATATTTAGAAATATATATATATATATTTATATAATTTTGTCTTTATTGTTATATATATATATATATTTATTAGTTCCTGCCGCCAAGGCAAGAATACTTATGCATTCGCCCGGAATGCTTTTACCCAGTAGCATCGACCAATCACATTTCGCCATTTAACATATTACTTTTTTTTTTTGTATAGTTTGAATTTGGAGAGCTATTTTTTATATTGGAAAATTAGCATTTATCTAATTTCCTATTCGTCCGAGTAGCTTTATAAATCATTTTCGTTTTAAAAATTTGGGAAAATGCGAACACATAAATTGATTAAATAAATTTAAGCAAAGGCATAGTTTTAAAACTGGCGGCTAGAGGTACGTAATCCATGAATGTAGATTAAATGCACTAAAATATCAGGAAAATGCGAGTGCATAGATTGATTGAATAAATTTAAGCAAAGGCATAGTTTATAAAACTGGCGGGTAGACATACGTAATGCATGAATACAAATTAAATGCATTAAATGGCATCAGGCTCGAGGTGAAGGTGCTGGAATGGCTTGGTGGCCACGCGTGGCCAGGGTACTTTGGTCATTCAATATAGAGTTAAGTGACTTGGTATGCATCTCTATTACTTTGCGTGTGTTGTTTCTGTGTTCTGTAAGCGTGTGTTCTGAGGAAGAGTTTGTAGCGACCGAGCATGAGATGTTATAGTTGCAGAGTCCAGACCCAGAAATGAGTTACTTGAGGTGATAATTTGTTAATTTTGAAAGTTTCGTTACATTAAAGTGCATAATGAAGTTGTATTTCATAGTGCTCTATTGTGTGGCCGAGCAGGGGATTTTGTAGTTGCAGAATTGCGCACTGGATAGCGAGAAACAAATTTCTTGAGGTCATAAGAGGTAACTTTACGTTGTTTTCTTCTATTTGATACAAGAAATGCAAGTATGGTTTCATAGTGCTTTAAGGCATTCTTATACTTTGAGTATAAATTCGTATTGTAAACTACTTTTAGTATTATCTATTCGAATTTCTTATTGAAATGTGAAGGTTTCATCTGCGTTTGATAGGAATTATGTAGAACCCCTCTTGTCCATTTTACTATGCATGTGTTTAAATTCATGGTTATTGTCCTCGTAGGCATAAATGCAAACAATGGGAGCATACAGAAAATAGGTGAACTTTTTGACAAAACTTGTCAAAGAAAAACTATTATATATGATTATTTGTTTATCTATTCATTCATTTGTAGAACAAAAAATGGGAAACAAACCCTCTTGTCCATTTTACTTCATGCATGTGAGCCCTGGAAAGTTTTTATATTTTTAATTACTGGAAAGTGGTTCCATAAAGAGAGCTTTGGAACCAAAATAATGTCAACATGTGCAATAATGAGAGCTTTCAAACAATGAGTCGACAGTGTGTTGCTTTGAGCTTTTCCATTGTCATCAAAGCATAAAGGATAGAGGGGTTTTGTTAAAAGTCGTGGTTATTGTCCTCGTAGGCATAAATGCAAACAATGGGAGCATACAGAAAATAGGTGAACTGTTTAACAAAATTCGTCAAAGAAAAACTATTATATATGATTATTTGTTTATATTTTCATTCATTTCTAGAACAAAAAATGGGAAACTAATACAACAGTAGGTAGTTATAACCCCCAAAAAGAATCAAACCTGGAATAAGAGCAACATCCAAAAAATTGCGCTTTAAAGTACCTAATGCACTAGAGAATTTACCATAGCAGAATAGAAATTTTGATTTGCACAAAGATAGACAAAAGAATGTAGTAGAAACCTATTTTGTGCCAGTAAGCATTTAAATTCTGTCACATGTCGTGGTTATTGTTCTCATAGGGAGACATGTAAAATATGAAAGCATTTATAGGGCAAGTGAATTTTTTTACAAAACTCCTCAAGAAAATGTGGTTCTGGGGAATGCAATGAGTATTAAATCTGGACACCTTGATATTCACATGTTAACTTTGGCATTTTAATCAAGTTGGTAGCTCTCATTTACTCTTCTTTCATCTGATATCTAATTAATTAGGTGGCTGTTAATTAGTCTTTAAATACATAATAATAAAAAGAAAGAAATAATTATAAATATCCTTGGGGACATTTTAATTATGGGTTGTGATTTGTACTTACATGTAGATGGATTAAGCACTCAAAAGTCACAGTATATGTAGCGTGTTAGCTAATAGGTCCATGTGACATTTTACTCATGTCAAAATAGTCAATTCCATATTTTTCATTTATCCTTGTATCATTAGATAACTAATTAATTAGGTAGCTGTTAAATAGTCTTTAAATGCATAGTAATTAAGAGAAAGAACAAATTACAATTATCCTTGTACACATTTTACCTAGTGATCAAATTCAAGGAACAAACATACCAAGCAAACAACAATTTGAGATTTTGTAATTGGAAAACTTAGACTGAATGCTTGGGAAGTTAGAAAATTGTATCTTGGGGTTATAAAAAGCTATGCCAAATATGTTTTAGAATTCAAATTGCAATGTTGCCATAGAGCAGTGAAGTAATATTGCTTGATGAAATAATTTTAGACTTCGTGCAAAAGAGCAGTTAAATTCATTGCTAGAAGATTTGTGGTACAAGAACCTATGGCAACTAGTTTGTCTAGTTAATCTGATTTACATTTATACTTGTGTCTCTTGAATCTAAAAAATGCTTGCTAGTGTTTTATTGGTTTTGGCTATTAATATCCATCGCAGTAGGAGTATTATATATTGCAAATGTAATTTTGGGAGTTGTTTGCATTTTGGTCATTTGCTTGAGCTTTATTGCTATTCTTTTAGAAAAACAAACAAATGGTCTTTGTTTTCTAATCAAAGCTTATTACATGGTGCAATGCTTTTTATTGGAGGAGGAGAGGTGGTGTAGCGGTCCAACTATAGCAAATTCTTCAAAAAACAGTACAAGGTGAGTTTCTAGAATGAACCTTGTCCTTTGTTTACAATTGCATAGAGTAGACAAAGAAAAAGGTTAATTCAAGATTCTCACTATATTGATTGTACTTGTAGTCATACTGTTGCTTTTTGTTACAAGGACAATCTTTACAAATGGGTATTGTGAATGGCATATGCTATATGGTTCATAAAAATTAAGCGATTGGGGTTCAAAAGTAGATCTTTGTTGCAATAACATGATATCAGAAATGCAATTACTATCCAATCAATTTTCTTTGGTGGTTGATTGCACTTTATAATTTAAACATAGTCTTTTTTATTTTTAGAGTTTGATTCTGAAGCCAAATGCATAGTTTGATTCAAACTAGTGGCTGAAGATACATAATTCATTGATGCAAAATCAATGCATTGAATGGCATCTGACTAAAGGGGAGGCTGTTTGGATTGCTAATTAGTCTTTGAATATATAACAATTAAAAGAGAGAAATAAGTATAACTATCCTTGGCCACATTTCACATTTTCACCTTTCAATCAAAGTCAATTAACAAAATAGTAGTTAGATGTAAATAAGGATCAAGGAGTATGCTGATAGAAAACCATATTCTAGAAAATGGCTAGACAATGTGTTGAAATTGCTTTATAAACTTTGAAGCAAATGCATTTTTCCTTCAGTTTACTTTCATTGTACATCTTAAATGGAAGTTGGGTTTCACATTGCTGCAATGCATTTGGATACTTTGATTATAAAATCATAGTTTAGATCATTTTAAGTGTTATCCATTCAAATCTTTCATCTGAGTCTTGGAGGCAATGCACAGCTGTCCCATAAAGAGAGCTTTGGAACCAATGTGGTGTCATAAAGGATAGAGGAATATTGTCAAATATTGTGGTTATAGTCCTCATAGGCACACATGCAAAATATGGAAGCATATAGAAAGCAAGTGAACTCTTTAACAATCCCATGAAACATTGTCTTTCTATGCATCCATGCATACAGGAATGCATGTATATATGTGTGCATGTAACTATGTATATATGTATGCATGTATCTATGTTACCATGTACGTATGTGTGTATATAACAAATTACTATTGCATTTGCTTTAAATGCTTGTGTGCAACTATGTGTCTATGTATACATTTTATCCAGCCCTTTACATGTTAACTGAGAGTTTTAAAGCTTTTGCTGTTCATTGGCAGCTAGTTTGGCATTGAACAATAGGTAGAACTTGTTATGAAATGTGGTTTCATAGGCATTATGTAGAAACCCTTTTTTCCATTGTGTAGAGCTCTCCCATAGTGAGAGCTTTGGAGCCAATGTGCTTTGGACTTGTCACATAGTAAGAGCTTCGGAGGAATGTAAGGACAATGTGTTCAAAATGCTTTGGAAACTGTTAAGCAAACCGAATTTAGAGAAGCGAACCCAAACTCTGCAATTGCTTTGAGCTTTTTGACTGTCAGCAAAGCATGAAGGATAGAGGAATTTTACTATTATCATATGTCATGGTTATTTTCCTCCTAGGCACACATGCAAAATATGGAGGCATAGATAGCACAAGTGAACTGTTTGACAAAATTTCTGGGTGAAATGTGGTCCCCCGGAATGCAATGAGTATTTAGTCTGCACACCTTGATATTCACATGTTAACTTTGTCATTTTTATCTAGTGTCTAGTTCTCACTTACTCTTCTATCATCTCATATCTAATTAATTAGGTAACAGTTAATTAGTGTTTAAATACATAACATTTAAAAGGAAGTAATACTTATAATTATCCTTGTGCACATTACACCTATAACTCAAAGCTAATTAACAAAGCAACAATAGAAAACTATGTCCATGTTAATATGGTAGACAATATGTATTTGTGCATAATTCTATAAGGATACCATGTGTTGTGATTTTTGCTTGAATGAAGTTTGATGAAACAGTTGATAGTTAGTCCTAGATAGCCAAATTAAATTAACTTAGGTAAATGGAAATAGAATGACCCCATCCAATTGCAAAATGAATATTTATGTGGCTTTTACATGATAGCAGGTTTACAGCCATGAGACTTCTTTGAAGCTTAAATGTCACAGTATATGTAGCATATTACCCAATAGCTCTATCTCACATTTCATTCATGTTGATTTAGGCAAGTTCATATTTCTCATTTACCCTTGTATCATCTCATATTGCTCATTGCATTCCCTGGAAGCACATTTTCCTAAGGAGTTTTGAAAAATAGTTCACTTGCATTATAAATGCTTTCGTATTTTACATGTTTGCCTACGAGAACAATCACCACGACCTCTGACAGAATATAAATGCTTGCTGGCAGAAAATAGGTTTCTACTGTATTCTTTTGTCTATCTCTGTGCAAATGAAAATTTGTATTCTGCTATGGTAAATTCTCTAGTGCATTAGGTACTTTAAAGCACATTTTTTTGGATGTTGCTCATGTTCCAGGTTTGATTCTTTTTGGGGGTTATAACTACCTACTGTTGTATTAGTTTCCCATTTTTCCTTCTACAAATGAATGAATATATAATCAAATAATCATATATAATAGTTTTTCTTTGACGAGTTTTCTCAAACAGTTCACCTGTTTTCTGTATGCTCCCATTGTTTGCATTTATGCCTACGAGGACAATAACCATGACTTTTAACAAAATCCCTCTATTCTTTATGCTTTGATGATAACAGAAAAGCTCAAAGCAATACACTGTTAACTCATTCTTCAAAAGCTCTTATTATTGCACATGTTGACATAATTTTGGTTCCAAAGCTCTCTTTATGGGCCCATTTTACAGTAATAAAAAATATATAAATTTTGCTAATTAGTCTTTAAGTACATAGCAATTAAAAGAAAGAAACAATTACAATTATCCTTGTGTACATTTGAACTATTAATCAAAGGAAATTAATAAACTAGCACTGGAAAACCATGTGCGTGTTAAAGTGTTAGATAGCATGTATTTGTGCATAGGTGTATATGGATGCTATGAGTTGTGATTTGTACCATTTTGTAGCACTTACTATTACTTGTGCAATCAAGCCACATGCAAGTAGAATTCATAATTCATGGCATCCAGATACACTCAAGGACACATACTATTCAAGGTTGTTGGCATCCTGATAACAAAGATGATGAGATACATCCAATTAATGTATGTCACAACATCTTATTGAATGAAGATGATTTGGATAGGGAGGTTACAAATGAGAATCGTTATTGGTGTGTGAATAATCCTGTTTTTGAAGACTTGTGAACAAAATTACATGCCAATACTATTTGTTAAATAATTAGGCAACTGCTAATTAGTCTTTAAGTACATAATAATTAAAACAAAGAAATAATTACAATTATCCTTGTGTACATTTGAACTGTTGATCAAAGGAAATTAACAAACTAGCACTAGAAAACCATGTGTGTGTTAATATGTTAGATAACATGTACTTGTGCATAGGTGTATGTGGATACTATGGGTTGTGATTTATGTTTGCATGTAGCTAGTTTAAACATTTAATAATTAGTGTTGGACAATGGAATGAAATGAACTTGGGAAAATGGAAATACAATGACCCCATGGAGTTGGAACATCAATGTTTATGTGGCTTTAACATGATAGCATATTTGCGTACATGAGACTTATTTGAATCTCAAATGTCATACTGTATGTGGCGTATTAGCTAATTGGCTTAACATGATAGCTTTCAAACAAGTTAATTCAGTGATCAATCAAGCTAATTGACCGATGAATTAATTGTGTTGAGTGGTTAGTCCTAGTTAATTATTAGTCATCTTTATCCTCCATATCAGTTGAATCAATCTTGCCTATTCACATTGACAGATACACAATCTTTCTGACCATTTTCCCTACTTTTAATAAAATAGGAGCTTTAGAACAGGATATATACATTCATCTAAGCATGATAAGACATGGATTTAATAAATAAAAATAGCGATTTGTGACCTTGAGTAACTTGTCTCTTGGTGTTCATTCAATGAGGACAAGAACTTTTGCTCTATCACTGTAAACGTCTCCTTTGTATTAATAAAAGTTGTGAGTTTTGAGATCTATGCCTCTGCTTAAATTTATTTGTATATGGAGTAACATTGTTTTCAAATGCATGACTAATAATAACACATATATTAAAAAACTTTGAATCAAAATACACAAATCATTAAAAAAATAATATTTCCCTCTTTGCCTTATATTGTTACAGATAGAGCTTCTTTTCAATGATCATATGTATACCTCACATATTCCTAGCCTAACTGTGTTAACTTAGAGAGTCTTGAGAAATTTCCAGAAGAGCCGAGTATTTTCATCTTTGCATAGGCGTCCACTGTATTCCACACTATATTATTGTTCATATGTTCATGTAACTTTATTTAAAAGCATTTGAACACACAATGCTTCACAATCATTGCAACTTGCAAGTGAATTGAAAAAAAGTTTAGACATATACAAAGAACAGATAACAGATGGCTTAAAATATGCATATATTCAATCTTTAAAATCATAGAATTGATTGGTATGTGTGGAATGCTCATGGTCTACTGTTTGACTAGGAAGTTTTCTAAGCATTTGAAGACTAAAGCTTTTCCTTCGGCTTTCTAGCACTCACTTGGATAATCTGTTTTGTATAGTATGAATTTTATTCGTTCCTAGTGTCAAGGCAAGAATACTTATGCATTTTCCCGGAATGCTTTTAACCGGTTGCATTGACCAATCACATTTCACCATTTCACATATTACTTATTTTTTTGTATAGTTTGAATTTGGAGAGCTATTTTTTATATTGGAAAATTAGCATTTATCTATTTTCCTATTTTTCCGAGTAGCTTTATAAATCATTTTCGTCTTAACAATCTGGGAAAATGCGAACGCATAAATTGATTAAATAAATTTAAGCAAAGGCATAGTTTTAAAACTGGTGGCTAGAGGTACGTAGTCCATGAATACAGATTAAATGCATTAAAATATCAGGAAAATGCGAGCGCATAGATTGATTAAATAAATTTAAGCAAAGGCATAGTTTATAAAACTAGCGGGTAGACGTACGTAATGCATAAATACAAATTAAATGCATTAAATGGCATCTAGCTTGAGGTGAAGGTGCTGGAATTGCTTGGTGGCCACGCGTGCCCAGGGTACTTTGGTCATTTAATATAGGGTTAAGCCACTTGCTATGCATCTCTATTACTTTGCGTGTGTTGGTCTTGAGTTCTATAGGCGCATGTTCTGAGGAAGAGTTTGTAGCAACTGAGCAGGAGATGTTATAGTTACAGAGTCCATATCCACAAACGAGTTACTTGAGGTTATAATTTGTTAATTTTAAGATTTTCCTTACATTAAAGTTCATAATGAAGCTGTGTTTCATAGTGCTTTACTTGGACTATCACTATCACTTTGTGTGTGATGTATCGGTGCATGTATGTATGTATGCATGTCTCTATGTACATATGCATCTATCTATGTGCATATCTATGTAAACATTTGTAGATGCATGTATGCATGTATGCATATGTCTCTGGATATATCTATGCATATATGTATTTATGCATATATGTATGTGTGTATAGATACATCTATGTGTATATGCATGCATGCATGTATGTTTACGTCCATACATGCATTTATATGTGTTTACATAGATGCATTTGTGCATATGTATACATATGTATATATATATATGTGTGTGTGTGTGTCTATATGTCTTTTCTACGAAAGAGTTTACAGTGACAGGGCAAAGGTTGTCATGGTTCCAAAAAGGACACTCATAGACAAGTTACTTCAGGCAATAAATAGTTAATTTCATCAGTTTTCTTTCATTTTAGAATCTATAGGCAGATTGGTTTTCACAGTGCTCAGCCTACACTAATCTTCATAGACTGGTTCCTTGGATGAACAATTGTCTTTTGTCCAGTGTACAATATGGGAGCTTAATAATAACTTGGTGCTTATGAGTCCTCTAAAGATTACATATCTTCAATCACTGCAGAACTGTTCCACAGTGCAAGCTTTAGAGCCACTGTGCTTGTTAGCATGTGCCATAATGGGACCTTTGGAAGAATATGTGGACAATGTGTTGAGAAGGCTTTATAAACTGTCAGGCAAATGCAATTTACAGATATAAGCCTAAACTCCACAATTGCTTTCAGCTTTCTCGTTGTCATTAAAGCATAAAGAAAAGAGGGATTTTTCCAAACTTCTAATTTATGTACTTTTGAATGATAATTCACCTTATTATTTAATGAATCAAATTATCTTAATTAATTAATCTTCTTTTCCCTTCTATCATTTCATATCTAATTAATTAGGTAACTGTTAAATAGTATTTACATTCATAATAATTAAAACAAAGAAATAATTATAACTATCCTTGTGCACATTTGACCGATCAATCAAAGTCAATTAATAAATCTGATTCCACCTGTTTACTGATAGTATTTGTATGCAATTTCCTTGAGAAGTCTTGAAAAAGAGGATTACTCACACACCAATAAGGATTCTCATTTATAACGTCCGTATCCAAATCATCTTCATTGAATAAGATGTTGTGGCATACATTAATTGGATGTATCTCATCGTCTTTTTTATCAGGATGCCAACAACCTTGGTTTGTATTTCTCCTTCGATGTATCTTAAAGAGCTTATGGCACCATTGCAATAACAGAATTACACTAATGCATAGATATGCAAAATATGTTCTATATTATAAGGTACACAAATGACAAAAAGTATTTTAAAATTATAAAATGCAATTTGCATTATAAGCAACAAAAGTTCTTACTTAGGTTCTTTATTGTCAAAATGAATCTACATAAGAATTTTGTTTTCTTTTTATGAATAACATAGTATATGTCACTCACTGTACTCATTTGTCTAGACTGTCCTTGTAACAACGATCGGTGCTTTCAAGTCTATTTAAACAATCCTTTGTACATTGTTGCAAGTATACTTGATCATCGAATAACACATTGCAAGGTCAGCTTTCCAAATTGTCTTTTTGCTTTTCTTGAAATGCAATTGAAATTCTTCAATATAATGACTACATAAAATTCTGTTTCATGTTTTCATTTTGCCATCTTGTATTCCTCATCTCTCTTGTTCCATTTTCGTAGACAAGTTACTATTGCAATCAAATGTGCAAAGAATTTATGTCCAAAGAAATTAGAAATAGGAGTGGCAATATGTTACACAACCTTGTGTTATGCATTGATAACAGTTTTTGAATTGCATTTCAAGAAAAGCAGAAACTAAATTTTTATTCATATTACTTCATCTATGGCATTAACAGCTTTTGCAATAATTATTAGAGACATTGAGTTCAGTGTTGAATAGTTCTATTGTTCATGTCATGACTTGAACATTTATTTTCTTATGTTGCTTAGTTTTTGATAGACCTCTATGCTCTTCCTTGATGTTGTTATGCAATCAATGGTCTGAACATTCAAGATATTGGAATACTATGCCCACTTCTACCCCACAAGACAATGCATATATGTTTCTTTCACCCATTACATGTCAAATTGCATTACCTGGAAAAGTTAACATGCAAAAACCAAAGTGTCCATTATGAATACTTATTGCATTCCATGGGACCACATTTCTTTGAAGAGTTTGTTTGAACAGTTCGCTTTCCTTGTATATGCTTCCATATTTTGCATATGTGCCTATGAGCACATTAACTATAACAGTTCACAAAATTCCTTTATCCTTTATGCTTTCACCATAGCAAAAAAGATCAAAGCAATTGTAGAGCTTAGGTTTAGAGAACACGGGCTTACAGAACACAAAAAAACAACATACACAAAGTAATAGATATGCATAGCAAGTGGCTTAACTCTATATTAAATGACCAAAGTACCCTGCCCACGCGTGGCCACCAAGCCATTGCAGTGCGTTCACCTCCAGCCAGATGCCATTTAATGCATTTAATTTTTATTCATGCACTGTGCTCACATTTTCCTCATATTTTCATGCATTTCATCTGCATTCATGGATTACGTACCTCTAGCCGCCAGTTTTAAAACTATGCCTTTGCTTAAATTTATTTAATCAATTTATGCATTCGCATTTTCCTGGATTTTTAAGACGAAAATGATTTATAAAGCTACTCGGATGAATAGGAAAATAGATAAATGCTAATTTTCCAATATAAAAAATAGCTCTCCAAATTCAAACTATACAAAAAAATAAGTAATATGTTAAATGGCGAAATGTGATTGGGCGATGCTACCGGTTAAAAGCATTTCGGGCAAATGCATAGGAAAATTAAAAATGCGTTCACAGGAAACAACATTTGATTCTGAATCCATATGAATTGTTTGACTAAAACTAGTGGCTGAAGGTGCATAATTCATTGATCCAAAATCAATGCATTCAATGGCATTTGACTAAAGGGGAGACTATTTGGATTGTTATTTAGTCTTTCAATATATAACAAGGTTCAAGGAGAAAACTCTCATTATCGCACACATTGACATAATTTTGGTTCCAAAGCTCTCTTTATGGGACAGCTTTGAAGTAATAAAAAATACACAAACTTTACAGGGCTCACATGCAAGAAGTAAAATGGACAAGACGGTTTCTACATAATTCCTATCAAACGCAGATGAAACCTTCTCATTTCAACAAGAAATTTGAATAGATAATACTAAAAGTAGTTTAAAATATGAATTTATAATCAAAGTATAAGAATGCCTTAGCTACAATTGCAGAGTTTAGGTTTACATTGTTTCAAACTTCTCATTATGGCATAGGTTAACAACACATTGGTTCTAAAGCTCTCTTTATGAGACACCTCTACAACAATTGAAGATATATAGTCTTTACAGGACTCACATGCAGTCAACAGAATAGACAAAAGGGCCTCTACATAATCCCTTTCAAACCACATTTCAAGGATCCACATTTATTCGATGACTTTTGTCAAACAGTTCACTTGCCTTTTGTATGCTTCCATTTTTTTGCATACGTGCCTATGAGGACAATTGCTATGACATTTCACAAATTCTTCTATTTACATGCTTACATGCATCCTACCCATAGGTACACATATACATGCATCCATGTGTACTACAATACATGCATCTATGTATACATGCATGCATGGATATATGTATCGATGCAAATTCATATGCAATCCATGGATATTTCCATACATGCATATTTAAGCATTTATGTATCCAACTATGCATGTATCTATCTATCCATGTAACTATGTTTCTATGTATTCTTCTACCTATAGATGCATCCACACATATATGTATTTGTGCTTCTATGTGCGTATGTATACAGGCACCTATCCATATATGTGTCGATGTATCTATGGATACATGTATCTACGCATCTATGGATACCATGATGGATG